>JBBPBR010001855.1:247253-285866 GCA_037974775.1 Cicer pinnatifidum | reverse complement strand
CAATTAGGGTTTTTAACCAATCTTGTGCATCCAATAGGTTTGTTTGTGTCATTGGATGATTAATTAGGTCATTTTCGTCCTCCCTAGGCTTATTCTTGTCCAATTAGGGTTTTTAACAAATCTTGTGCATCCAATAGGTGTGTTTGTGTCTTTGGATGATCAATTAGGTCATTTTCGTCCTCCCTAGGCTTATTCTTGTTCAATTAGGGTTTTTAACCAATCTTGTGCATCCAATAAGTTTGTTTGTGTCATTGGATGATCAATTTGGTCATTTTCGTCCTCCCTTGGCTTATTCTTGTCCAATTAGGGTTTTTAACCAATCTTGTGCATCCAATAGGTGTGTTTGTGTCATTGGATGATCAATTAGGTCATTTTCATCCTCCCTAGGCTTATTCTTGTCCAATTAGGGTTTTTAACCAAACTTGTGCATCCAATAAGTTCATTTTTGTCATTGAATTAACATTTAGGTCATTTTTGTCCTCCCTAGGCATATTCTTGTCCAATTAGGGTTTTTATCCAATCTTGTGCATCCAATAGGTGTGTTTGTGTCATTGGATGACCATTTAGGTCATTTTCGTCCTCCCGAGGCTTATTCTCGACCAATTAGGGTTTTTAACCCATCTTGTGCATCCAATAAGTTCATTTGTGTCATTGAATTAACATTTAGGTCATTTTTGTCCTCCCTAGGCATATTCTTGTCCAATTAGGGTTTTTATCCAATCTTGTGCATCCAACAGGTGTGTTTGTGTCATTGGATGATCAATTAGGTCATTTTCATCCTCCCTAGGCTTATTCTTGTCCAATTAGGGTTTTTAACCAATCTTGTGCATCCAATAAGTTCATTTGTGTCATTGAATTAACATTTAGGTCTTTTTTGTCCTCCCTAGGCATATTCTTGTCCAATTAGGGTTTTTATCCAATCTTGTGCATCTAATAGGTGAGTTTGTGTCATTGGATGACCATTTAAGTCATTTTCGTCTTCCAGAGGCTTATTCTCGACCAATTAGGGTTTTTAACCAATCTTGTGCATCCAATAAGTTCATTTGTGTCATTGGATTAACATTTAGGTCATTTTCGTCCTCCCTAGGCATATTCTTGTCCAATTAGGGTTTTTAACCAATCTTGAGCATCCAATTGGTGTGTTTGTGTCATTGGATGATCAATTAGGTCATTTTCGTCCTCCCTAGGCTTATTCTTGTCCAATTAGGGTTTTTAACCAATCTTGTGCATTCAATAGGTGTGTTTGTGTCATTGGATGATCAATTACGTCATTTTCGTCCTCCCTAGGCTTATTCTTGTTCAATTAGGGTTTTTAACCAATCTTGTGCATCCAATAGGTTTGTTTGTGTCATTGGATGATTAATTAGGTCATTTTCGTCCTCCCTAGGCTTATTCTTGTCCAATTAGGGTTTTTAACCAATCTTGTGCATCCAATAGGTGTGTTTGTGTCATTGGATGTTCAATTAGGTCATTTTGATCATCCCTAGGCTTATTCTTGTCCAATTAGGGTTTTTAACCAATCTTGTGCATCCAATAAGTTCATTTGTGTCATTGAATTAACATTTAGGTCTTTTTTGTCCTCCCTAGGTATATTCTTGTCCAATTAAGGTTTTTATCCAATCTTGTGCATCCAATAGGTGTGTTTGTGTCATTGGATGAACATTTAGGTCATTTTCATCCTCCCTAGGCATATTCTTGTCCAATTAGGGTTTCTAACCAATCTTGTGCATCCAATAGGTGTGTTTGTGTCATTGGATGATCAATTAGGTCATTTTCGTCCTTCCTAGGCTTATTCTTGTTCAATTAGGGTTTTTAACCAATCTTGTGCATCCAATAGGTTTGTTTGTGTCATTGGATGATCAATTTGGTCATTTTCGACCTCCCTAGGCTTATTCTTGTCCAATTAGGGTTTTTAACCAATCTTGTGCATCCAATAGGTGTATTTGTGTCATTGGATGATCAATTAGGTCATTTTTATCCTCCCTAGGCTTATTCTTGTCCAATTAGGGTTTTTAACCAATCTTGTGCATCCAATAAGTTCATTTGTGTCATTGAATTAACATTTAGGTCATTTTTGTCCTCCCTAGGCATATTCTTGTCCAATTAGGGTTTTTATCCAATCTTGTGCATCCAATAGGTGTGTTTGTGTCATTGGATGACCATTTAGGTCATTTTCGTCCTCCCGAGGCTTATTCTCGACCAATTAGGGTTTTTAACCAATCTTGTGCATCCAATAAGTTCATTTGTGTCATTGAATTAACATTTAGGTCATTTTTTTCCTCCCTAGGCATATTCTTGTCCAATTAGGGTTTTTATCCAATCTTGTGCATCCAATAGGTGTGTTTGTGTCATTGGATAACCATTTAGGTCATTTTCGTCCTCCCAAGGCTTATTCTCGACCAATTAGGGTTTTTAACCAATCTTGTGCATCCAATAAGTTCATTTGTGTCATTGGATTAACATTTAGGTCATTTTCGTCCTCCCTAGGCATATTCTTGTCCAATTAGGGTTTTAACCAATCTTGAGCATCCAATAGGTGTGTTTGTGTCATTGGATGATCAATTAGGTCATTTTCGTCCTCCCTAGGCTTATTCTTGTCCAATTAGGGTTTTTAACCAATCTTGTGCATCCAATAGGTGTGTTTGTGTCATTGGATGATCAATTACGTCATTTTCGTCCTCCCTACGCTTATTCTTGTTCAATTAGGGTTTTTAACCAATCTTGTGCATCCAATAGGTTTGTTTGTGTCATTGGAAGATTAATTAGGTCATTTTCGTCCTCCCTTGGCTTATTGTTGTCCAATTAGGGTTTTTAACCAATCTTGTGCATCCAATAGGTGTGTTTGTGTCAATGGATGATCAATTAGGTCATTTTCTTCCTCCCTAGGCTTATTCTTGTCCAATTAGGGTTTTTAACCAATCTTGTGCATCCAATAGGTGTGTTTGTGTCATTGGATGATCAATTAGGTCATTTTCATCCTCCCTAGGCTTATTCTTGTCCAATTAGGGTTTTTAATCAATCTTGTGCATCCAATAGGTGTGTTTGTGTCAAAGGATGATCAATTAGGTCATTTTCGTCCTACCTAGGCTTATTCTTGTCCAATTAGGGTTTTTAACCAATCTTGTGCATCCAATAGGTGTGTTTGTGTCATTGGATGATCAATTAGGTCATTTTCGTCCTCCCTAGGCTTATTCTTGTCCAATTAGGGTTTTTAACCAATCTTGTGCATCCAATAAGTTCATTTGTGTCATTGGATGATCAATTAGGTCATTTTCGTCCTTACTAGGCATATTCTTGTCCAACTAGGGTTTTAAACCAATCTTGTGCATCCAATAGGTGTGTTTGTGTCATTGGATGATCAATTAGGTCATTTTCGTACTCCATAAGCTTATTCTTGTCCAATTAGGGTTTTTAACCAATCTTGTGCATCCAATAGGTGTGTTTGTGTCATTGGATGATCAATTAGGTCATTTTCGTCCTCCCTAGGCTTATTCTTGTCCAATTAGGGTTTTTAACCAATCTTGTGCATCCAATAAGTTCATTTGTGTCATTGGATGATAAATTTGGTCATTTTCGTCCTCCATAGGCATATTCTTGTCCAACTAGGGTTTTAAACCAATCTTGTGCATCCAATAGGTGTGTTTGTGTCATTGGATGATCAATTAGGTCATTTTCGTCCTCCCTAGGCTTATTCTTGTCCAATTAGGGTTTTTAACCAATCTTGTGCATCCAATAGGTGTGTTTGTGTCATTGGATGATCAATTAGGTCATTTTCGTCCTCCCTAGGCTTATTCTTGTCCAATTAGGGTTTTTAACCAATCTTGTGCATCCAATAAGTTCATTTGTGTCATTGGATGATCAATTAGGTCATTTTCGTCCTTCCTAGGCATAATCTTGTCCAACTAGGGTTTTAAACAAATCTTGTGCATCCAATAGGTGTGTTTGTGTCATTGGATGATCAATTAGGTCATTTTCGTCCTCCCTAGGCTTATTCTTGTCCAATTAGGGTTTTTAACCAATCTTGTGCATCCAATAGGTGTGTTTGTGTCATTGGATGATCAATTAGGTCATTTTCGTCCTCCCTAGGCTTATTCTTGTCCAATTAGGGTTTTTAACCAATCTTGTGCATCCAATAAGTTCATTTGTGTCATTGGATGATCAATTAGGTCATTTTCGTCCTTACTAGGCATATTCTTGTCCAACTAGGGTTTTAAACCAATCTTGTGCATCCAATAGGTGTGTTTGTGTCATTGGATGATCAATTAGGTCATTTTCGTCCTCCCTAGGCTTATTCTTGTCCAATTAGGGTTTTTAACCAATCTTGTGCATCCAATAGGTGTGTTTGTGTCATTGGATGATCAATTAGGTCATTTTCGTCCTCCCTAGGCTTATTCTTGTCCAATTAGGGTTTTTAACCAATGTTGTGCATCCAATAGGTGTGTTTGTGTCATTGGATGATCAATTAGGTCATTTTCGTCCTCCCAAGGCTTATTCATGTCCAATTAGGGTTTTTAACCAATCTTGTGCATCGAATAACTTTGTTTATGTCATTGAATTAATATTTAGGTCATTTTCGTCCTCCCAAGGCATATTCTAGTCCAATTAGGGTTTTTAACCAATCTTGTGCATCCAATAGGTGTGTTTGTGTCATTGGATGATCAATTAGGTTTTTTTCGTCATCCCTAGGCTTATTCTTGTCCAATTAGGGTTTTTAACCAATCTTGTGCATCCAATAAGTTCATTTGTGTCATTGGATTAACAATTAGGTCATTTTCGTCCTCCCTAAACATATTCTTGTCCAATTAGGGTTCTTAACCAATCTTGTGCTTCCAATAGGTGTGTTTGTGTCCTTGGATGATCAATTAGGTAATTTTCGTTCTCCCTAGGCTTATTCTTGTCGAATTAGGGTTTTTAACCAATCTTGTGCATCCAATAAGTTCATTTGTGTTATGGGATTAACATTTAGGTCATATTCGTCCTCCCTAGGCATATTCTTGTCCAATTAGGGTTTTTAACCAAACTATTGCATCCAATAGGTGTGTTTGTGTCATTCGATGATCAATTAGGTCATTTTCGTCCTCCCTAGGCATATTCTTGTCCAATTAGGGTTTTTAACCAATCTTGTGCATCCAATAGGTGTGTTTGTGTCATTGGATGATCAATTAGGTCATTTTCGTCCTCCCTAGGCTTATTCTTGTCCAATTAGGGTTTTTAACCAATCTTGTGCATCCAATAGGTGTGTTTGTGTTATTGGATGATCAATAAGGTCATTTTCGTCCTCCCTAGGCATATTCTTGTCCAATTAGGGTTTTTAACCAATCTTGTGCATCCAATAGGTGTGTTTGTGTCATTGGATGATCAATTAGGTCATTTTCGTCCTCCCTAGGCTTATTCTTGTCCAATTAGGGTTTTTAACCAATCTTGGGCATCCGATAAGTTTGTTTGTGTCATTGAATTAATATTTAGGTCATTTTCGTCTTCCCTAGGCATATTCTTGTCCAATTAGGGTTTTTAACCAATCTTGTGCATCCAATAGGTGTGTTTGTGTCATTGGATGATCAATTAGGTCATTTTCGTCCTCCCTAGGCTTATTCTTGTCCAATTAGGGTTTTTAACCAATCTTGTGCAACCAATAGGTGTTTAACCAATCTTGTGCATCCAATAGGTGTGTTTGTGGCAATAGATTATCAATTAGGTCGTTTTCGTCCTCCCTAGGCTTATTCTTGTCCAATTAGGGTTTTTAACCAATCTTGTGCATCCAATAGGTGTGTTTGTGTCATTGGATGGTCAATTAGGTCATTTTCGTCCTCCCTAGGCTTATTCTTGTCCAATTAGGGTTTTTAACCAATCTTGTGCATCCGATAAGTTTGTTTGTGTCATTGAATTAATATTTAGGTCATTTTCGTCTTCCCTAGGCATATTCTTGTCCAATTAGGGTTTTTAACCAATCTTGTTCATCCAATAGGTTTGTTTGTGTCATTGGATGATCAATTAGGTCATTTTCGTCCTCCCTAGGCATATTCTTGTCCAATTAGGGTTTTTAACCAATCTTGTGCATCCAATAGGTGTGTTTGTGTCATTGGATGATCAATTAGGTCATTTTCGTCCTCCCTAGGCTTATTCTTGTCCAATTAGGGTTTTTAACCAATCTTGTGCATCTAATAGGTGTGTTTGCGTCATTGGATGATCAATTCGGTCATTTTCGTCCTCCCTAGGCTTATTCTTGTCCAATTAGGGTTTTTAACCAATCTTGTGCATCCGATCAGTTTGTTTGTGTCATTGAATTAATATTTAGGTCATTTTCGTCTTCCCTAGGCATATTCTTGTCTAGTTAGGGTTTTTAACCAATCTTCTGCATCCTATAGGTGTGTTTGTGTCATTGGATGATCAATTAGGTCATTTTCGTCCTCCCTAGGCTTATTCTTGTCCAATTAGGGTTTTTAGCCAATCTTGTGCATCCGATAAGTTTGTTTGTGTCATTGAATTAATATTTAGGTCATTTTCGTCTTCCCTAGGCATATTCTTGTCCAATTAGGGTTTTTAACCAATCTTGTGCGTCCAATAGGTGTGTATGTGTCATTGGATGATCAATTAGATTATTTTCGTCCTCCCTAGGCTTATTCTTGTCCAATTAGGGTTTTTAACCAATCTTGTGCAACCAATAGGTGTTTAACCAATCTTGTGCATCCAATAGGTGTGTTTGTGGCAATAGATGATCAATTAGGTCGTTTTCGTCCTCCCTAGGCTTATTCTTGTCCAATTAGGGTTTTTAACCAATCTTGTGCATCCAATAGGTGTGTTTGTGTCATTGGATGATCAATTAGGTCATTTTCGTCCTCCCTAGGCTTATTCTTGTCCAATTAGGGTTTCTAACCAATCTAGTGCATCCAATAAATTTATTTGTGTCATTGGATTAACATTTAGGTCATTTTCGTCCTCCCTAGGCATATTCTTGTCCAATTAGGGTTTTTAACCAATCTTGTGCATCCAATAGGTGTGTATGTGTCATTGGATGATCAATTAGATTATTTTCGTCCTCCCTAGGCTTATTCTTGTCCAATTAGGGTTTTTAACCAATCTTGTGCAACCAATAGGTGTTTAACCAATCTTGTGCATCCAATAGGTGTGTTTGTGGCAATAGATGATCAATTAGGTCGTTTTCGTCCTCCCTAGGCTTATTCTTGTCCAATTAGGGTTTTTAACCAATCTTGTGCATCCAATAGGTGTGTTTGTGTCATTGGATGATCAATTAGGTCTTTTTCGTCCTCCCTAGGCTTATTCTTGTCCAATTAGGGTTTTTAACCAATCTTGTGCATCCAATAGGTTTGTTTGGGACATTGGATGATCAATTAGGTCATTTACGTCCTCCCTAGGCTTATTCTTGTCCAATTAAGGTTTTTAACCAATCTTGTGCATCCATTAACTTTGTTTGTGTCATTGAATTAATATTTAGGTCATTTTCGTCATCCCTAGGCATATTCTTGTCCAATTAGGGTTTTTAACCAATCTTGTGCATCTAATAGGTGTGTTTGTGTCATTGGATGATCAATTAGGTCATTTTCGTCCTCCCTAGGCTTATTCTTGTCCAATTAGGGTTTTTAACCAATCTTGTGCATCCAATAGGTGTGTTTGTGTCATTGGATGATCAATTAGGTCATTTTCGTCCTCCCTAGGCTTATTCTTGTCCAATTAGGGTTTTTAACCAATCTTGTGCATCCAATAAGTTGAGTTGTGTCATTGGATTAACATTTAGGTCATTTTCGTCCTCCCTATGCTTATTCTTGTCCAATTAGGGTTTTTAACCAATCTTGTGCATCCAATAGGTGTGTTTGTGTCATTGGATGACCAATTAGGTCATTTTCGTCCTCCCTAGGCATATTTTTGACCAATTAGGGTTTTTAACCAATCTTGTGCATCCAATAGGTGTGTTTGTGGCAATGGATGATCAATTAGGTCATTTTCGTCCTCCCTAGGCTTATTCTTGTCCAATTAGGGTTTTTAACCAATCTTGTGCATCCAATAGGTGTATTTGTGTCATTGGATGATCAATTAGGTCATTTTCATCCTCCCTAGGCTTATTCTTGTCCAATTAGGGTTTTTAACCAATCTTGTGCATCCAATAAGTTCATTTGTGTCATTGAATTAACATTTAGGTCATTTTTGTCCTCCCTAGGCATATTCTTGTCCAATTAGGGTTTTTATCCAATCTTGTGCATCCAATAGGTGTGTTTGTGTCATTGGATGACCATTTAGGTCATTTTCGTCCTCCCGAGGCTTATTCTCGACCAATTAGGGTTTTTAACCAATCTTTGCATCCAATAAGTTCATTTGTGTCATTGAATTAACATTTAGGTCATTTTTGTCCTCCCTAGGCATATTCTTGTCCAATTAGGGTTTTTATCCAATCTTGTGCATCCAATAGGTGTGTTTGTGTCATTGGATGATCAATTAGGTCATTTTCATCCTCCCTAGGCTTATTCTTGACCAATTAGGGTTTTTAACCAATCTTGTGCATCCAATAGGTGTGTTTGTGTCATTGGATGATCAATTAGGTCATTTTCGTCCTCCCTAGGCTTATTCTTGTTCAATTAGGGTTTTTAACCAATCTTGTGCATCCAATAGGTTTGTTTGAGTCATTGGATGATCAATTTGGTCATTTTCGTCCTCCCTAGGCTTATTCTTGTCCAATTAGGGTTTTTAACCAATCTTGTGCATCCAATAGGTGTATTTGTGTCATTGGATGATCAATTAGGTCAGTTTCATCCTCCCTAGGCTTATTCTTGTCCAATTAGGGTTTTTAACCAATCTTGTGCATCCAATAAGTTCATTTGTGTCATTGAATTAACATTTAGGTCATTTTTGTCCTCCCTAGGCATATTCTTGTCCAATTAGGGTTTTTATCCAATCTTGTGCATCCAATAGGTGTGTTTTTGTCATTGGATGACCATTTAGGTCATTTTCGTCCTCCCGAGGCTTATTCTCGACCAATTAGGGTTTTTAACCAATCTTGTGCATCCAATAAGTTCATTTGTGTCATTGAATTAACATTTAGGTCATTTTTGTCCTCCCTAGGCATATTCTTGTCCAATTAGGGTTTTTATCCAATCTTGTGCATCCAATAGGTGTGTTTGTGTCATTGGATGACCATTTAGGTCATTTTCGTCCTCCCGAGGCTTATTCTCGACCAATTAGGGTTTTTAACCAATCTTGTGCACCTAATAAGTTCATTTGTGTCATTGGATTAACATTTAGGTCATTTTCGTCCTCCCTAGGCATATTCTTGTGCAATTAGGGTTTTTAACCAATCTTGAGCATCCAATAGGTGTGTTTGTGTCATTGGATGATCAATTAGGTCATTTTCATCCTCCCTAGGCTTATTCTTGTCCAATTAGGGTTTTTAACCAATCTTGTGCATCCAATAAGTTCATTTGTGTCATTGAATTAACATTTAGGTCATTTTTGTCCTCCCTAGGCATATTCTTGTCCAATTAGGGTTTTTATCCAATCTTGTGCATCCAATAGGTGTGTTTGTGTCATTGGATGACCATTTAGGTCATTTTCGTCCTCCCGAGGCTTATTCTCGACCAATTAGGGTTTTTAACCAATCTTGTGCATCCAATAAGTTCATTTGTGTCATTGAATTAACATTTAGGTCATTTTTTTCCTCCCTAGGCATATTCTTGTCCAATTAGGGTTTTTATCCAATCTTGTGCATCCAATAGGTGTGTTTGTGTCATTGGATAACCATTTAGGTCATTTTCGTCCTCCCGAGGCTTATTCTGGACCAATTAGGGTTTTTAACCAATCTTGTGCATCCAATAAGTTCATTTGTGTCATTGGATTAACATTTAGGTCATTTTCGTCCTCCCTAGGCATATTCTTGTCCAATTAGGGTTTTAACCAATCTTGAGCATCCAAAAGGTGTGTTTGTGTCATTGGATGATCAATTAGGTCATTTTCGTCCTCCCTAGGCTTATTCTTGTCCAATTAGGGTTTTTAACCAATCTTGTGCATCCAATAGGTGTGTTTGTGTCATTGGATGATCAATTACGTCATTTTCGTCCTCCCTTCGCTTATTCTTGTTCAATTAGGGTTTTTAACCAATCTTGTGCATCCAATAGGTTTGTTTGTGTCATTGGAAGATTAATTAGGTCATTTTCGTCCTCCCTTGGCTTATTGTTGTCCAATTAGGGTTTTTAACCAATCTTGTGCATCCAATAGGTGTGTTTGTGTCAATGGATGATCAATTAGGTCATTTTCTTCCTCCCTAGGCTTATTCTTGTCCAATTAGGGTTTTTAACCAATCTTGTGCATCCAATAGGTGTGTTTGTGTCATTGGATGATCAATTAGGTCATTTTCATCCTCCCTAGGCTTATTCTTGTCCAATTAGGGTTTTTAATCAATCTTGTGCATCCAATAGGTGTGTTTGTGTCAAAGGATGATCAATTAGGTCATTTTCGTCCTACCTAGGCTTATTCTTGTCCAATTAGGGTTTTTAACCAATCTTGTGCATCCAATAGGTGTGTTTGTGTCATTGGATGATCAATTAGGTCATTTTCGTCCTCCCTAGGCTTATTCTTGTCCAATTAGGGTTTTTAACCAATCTTGTGCATCCAATAAATTGAGTTGTTTCAATGGATTAACATTTAGGTCATTTTCGTCCTCCCTAGGCTTATTCTTGTCCAATTAGGGTTTTTAACCAATCTTGTGCATCCAATAAGTTCATTTGTGTCATTGGATTAACATTTAGGTCATTTTCGTCCTCCCTAGGCATATTCTTGTCCAATTAGAGTTTTAGACAAAACTTGTGCATCCAATAGGTGTGTTTGGGTCATTGGATGATCAATTAGGTTATTTTCGTCCTCCATAGACTTATTCTTGTCCAATTAGGGTTTTTAACTAATTTTGTGCAACCAATAAGTTCATTTGTGTCATTGGATGATCAATTAGGTCATTTTCGTCTTCCCTAGGCACATTCTTATCCAATTAGGGTTTTTAACCAATCTTGTGCATCCAATAGGTGTGTTTGTGTCATTGGATGATCAATTAGGTCATTTTCGTCCTCCCTAGGCTTATTCTTGTCCAATTAGGGTTTTTAACCAATCTTGTGCATCCAATAGGTGTGTTTGTGTCATTGGATGATCAATTAGGTCATTTTCGTCCTCCCTAGGCTTATTCTTGTCCAATTAGGGTTTTTAACCAATCTTGTGCATCCCATTGGTGTGTTTGTGTCATTGGATGATCAATTAGGTCATTTTCGTCCTCCCTAGGCTTATTCTTGTTCAATTAGGGTTTTTAACCAATCTTGTGCATCCAATAGGTGTGTTTGTGTCATTAGATGTTCAATTAGGTCATTTTGATCATCCCTAGGCTTATTCTTGTCCAATTAGGGTTTTTAACCAATCTTGTGCATCCAATAAGTTCATTTGTGTCATTGAATTAACATTTAGGTCTTTTTTGTCCTCCCTAGGTATATTCTGGTCCAATTAAGGTTTTTATCCAATCTTGTGCATCCAATAGGTGTGTTTGTGTCATTGGATGAACATTTAGGTCATTTTCATCCTCCCTAGGCATATTCTTGTCCAATTTGGGTTTCTAACCAATCTTGTGCATCCAATAGGTGTGTTTGTGTCATTGGATGATCAATTAGGTCATTTTCGTCCTCCCTAGGCTTATTCTTGTTCAATTAGGGTTTTGAACCAATCTTGTGCATCCAATAGGTTTGTTTGTGTCATCGGATGATCAATTTGGTCATTTTCGACCTCCCTAGGCTTATTCTTGTCCAATTAGGGTTTTTAACCAATCTTGTGCATCCAATAGGTGTATTTGTGTCATTGGATGATCAATTAGGTCATTTTCATCCTCCCTAGGCTTATTCTTGTCCAATTAGGTTTTTTAACCAATCTTGTGCATCCAATAAGTTCATTTGTGTCATTGAATTAACATTTAGGTCATTTTTGTCCTCCCTAGGCATATTCTTGTCTAATTAGGGTTTTTATTCAATCTTGTGCATCCAATAGGTGTGTTTGTGTCATTGGATGACCATTTAGGTCATTTTCGTCCTCCCGAGGCTTATTCTCGACCAATTATGGTTTTTAACCAATCTTGTGCATCCAATAAGTTCATTTGTGTCATTGAATTAACATTTAGGTCATTTTTTTCCTCCCTAGGCATATTCTTGTCCAATTAGGGTTTTTATCCAATCTTGTGCATCCAATAGGTGTGTTTGTGTCATTGGATAACCATTTAGGTCATTTTCGTCCTCCCGAGGCTTATTCTCGACCAATTAGGGTTTTTAACCAATCTTGTGCATCCAATAAGTTCATTTGTGTCATTGGATTAACATTTAGGTCATTTTCGTCCTCCCTAGGCATATTCTTGTCCAATTAGGGTTTTTAACCAATCCTGAGCATCCAATAGGTGTGTTTGTGTCATTTGATGATCAATTAGGTCATTTTCGTCCTCCCTAGGCTTATTCTTGTCCAATTAGGGTTTTTAACCAATCTTGGGCATCCAATAGGTGTGTTTGTGTCATTGGATGATCAATTAGGTCATTTTCGTCCTCCCTAGGCTTATTCTTGTCCAATTAGGGTTTTTAACCAATCTTGTGCATCCAATAGGTGTGTTTGTGGCATTGGATGATCAATTAGGTCATTTTCGTCCTCCCTAGGCTTATTCTTGTCCAATTAGGGTTTTTAACTAATCTTGTGCATCCAATAGGTGTGTTTGTGTCATTGGATGATCAATTAGGTCATTTTCGTCCTCCCTAGGCTTATTCTTGTCCCATTTGGGTTTTTAACCAATCTTGTGCATCCAATAGGTGTGTTTGTGTCATTGGATGATCAATTAGGTCATTTTCGTCCTCCCTAGGCTTATTCTTGTCCAATTAGGGTTTTTAACCAATCTTGTGCATCCAATAGGTGTGTTTGTGTCATTGGATGATCAATTAGGTCATTTTTCGTCCTCCCTAAGCTTATTCTTGTCCAATTAGGGTTTTTAACCAATCTTATGCATCCAATAGGTGTGTTTGTGTCATTGGATGATCAATTAGGTCATTTTCGTCCTCCCTAGGCTTATTCTTGTCCAATTAGGGTTTTTAACCAATCTTGTGCATCCAATAGGTGTGTTTGTGTCATTGGATGATCAATTAGGTCATTTTCGTCCTCCCTAGGCTTATTCTTGTCCAATTAGGGTTTTTAACCAATCTTGTGCATCCAATAGGTGTGTTTGTGTCATTGGATGATCAATTAGGTCATTTTCGTCCTCCCTAGGCTTATTCTTGTCCAATTAGGGTTTTTAACCAATCTTGTGCATCCAATAGGTGTGTTTGTTTCTTTGGATGATCAATTAGGTCATTTTCGCCCTCCGTAGGCCTATTCTTGTCCAATTAGGGTTTTTAATCAATCTTGTGCATCCGATAAGTTTGTTTGTGTCATTGAATTAATATTTAGGTCATTTTCGTCCTCCCTAGGCATATTCTTGTCCAATTAGGGTTTTTAACCAATCTTGTGCATCCAATAGGTGTGTTTGTGTCATTGGATGATCAATTAGGTCATTTTCGTCCTCCCTAGGCTTATTCTTGTCCAATTAGGGTTTTTAACCAATCTTGTGCATCCAATAAGTTCATTTGTGTCATTGGATGATCAATTAGGTCATTTTCGTCCTCCCTAGGCTTATTCTTGTCCAATTAGGGTTTTTAACCAATCTTGTGCATCCAATAAGTTCATTTGTGTCATCGGATGATCAATTAGGTCATTTTCGTCCTCCCTAGGCTTATTCTTGTCCAACTAGGGTTTTTAACCAAGCTTGTGCCTCCAATAGGTGTGTTTGTGTCATTGGATGATCAATTAGGTCATTTTCGTCCTCCCTAGGCTTATTCTTGTCCAATTTGGGTTTTTAACCAATCTTGTGTGTCCAATAAGTTCATTTGTGTTATTGGATTAACATTTAGGTCATATTCGTCCTCCCTAGGCATATTCTTGTCCAATTAGGGTTTTTAACCAATCTTGTGCATCCAATAGGTGTGTTTGTGTCATTGGATGATCCATTAGGACATTTTCGTCCTCCCTAGGCATATTCTTGTCCAGTTAGGGTTTTAACCAATCTTGTGCATCCAATAGGTGTGTTTGTGTCATTGGATGATCAATTAGGTCATTTTCGTCCTCCCTAGGCTTATTCTTGTCCAATTAGGGTTTTTAACCAATCTTGTGCATCCAATAAGTTCATTTGTGTCATTGGATGATTAATTAGGTCATTTTCGTCCTCCCTAGGATTATTCTTGTCCAACTAGGGTATTAAACCAATCTTGTGCATCCAATAGGTGTGTTTGTGTCATTGGATGATCAATTAGGTCATTTTCGTCCTCCCTAGGCTTATTCTTGTCCAATTAGGGTTTTTAACCAATCTTGTGCATCCAATAGGTGTGTTTGTGTCATTGGATGATCAATTAGGTCATTTTCGTCCTCCCTAGGCTTATTCTTGTCCAATTAGGGTTTTTAACCAATCTTGTGCATCCAATAGGTGTGTTTGTGTCAGTGGATGATCAATTAGGTCATTTTTGTCCTCCCTAGGCTTATTCTTGTCCAATTAGGGTTTTTAACCAATCTTGTGCATCCAATAGGTGTGTTTGTGTCATTGGATGATCAATTAGGTCATTTTCGTCCTCCCTAGGCTTATTCTTGTCCAATTAGGGTTTTTAACCAATCTTGTGCATCCAATAAGTTCATTTGTGTCGTTGGATGATCAATTAGGTCATTTTCGTCCTCCTTAGGCTTATTCTTGTCCAATTAGGGTTTTTAACCAATCTTGTCCATCAAATAGGTGTGTTTGTGTTATTGGATGATAAATTAGGTCATTTTCGTCCTCCCTAGGCTTATTCTTGTCCAATTAGGGTTTTTAACCAATCTTGTGCATCCAATAGGTGTGTTTGTGTCATTGGATGATCAATTAGGTCATTTTCGTCCTCGCTAGGCTTTTTCTTGTCCAATTAGGGTTTTTAACCAATCTTGTGCATCCGATAAGTTTGTTTGTGTCATTGAATTAATATTTAGGTCATTTTCGTCCTCCCTAGGCATATTCTTGTCCAATTAGGGTTTTTAACCAATCTTGTGCATCCAATAGGTGTGTTTGTGTCATTGGATGATCAATTAGGTCATTTTCGTCCTCCCTAGGCATATTCCTGTCCAATTAGGGTTTTTAACCAATCTTGTGCATCCAATAGGTGTGTTGTGTCATTGGATGATCAATTAGGTCATTTTCGTCCTCCCTAGGCATATTCTTGTCCAATTAGGGTTTTTAACCAATCTTGTGCATCAAATAGGTGTGTTTGTGTCATTGGATGATCAATTAGGTCATTTTCGTCCTCCCTAGGCTTATTCTTGTCCAATTAGGGTTTTTAACCAATGTTGTGCATCCGATAAGTTTGTTTGTGTCATTGAATTAATATTTAGGTCATTTTCGTCCTCCCTAGGCATATTCTTGTCCAATTAGGGTTTTTAACCAATCTTGTGCATCCAATAGGTGTGTTTGTGTCATTGGATGATCAATTAGGTCATTTTCGTCCTCCCTAGGCATATTCTTGTCCAATTAGGGTTTTTAACGAATCTTGTGAATCCAATATGTGTGATTGTGTCATTGGATGATCAATTAGGTCATTTTCGTCCTCCCTAGGCTTATTCTTGTCCAATTAGGGTTTTTAACCAATCTTGTGCACCCAATAAGTTGAGTTGTGTCATTGGATTAACATTTAGGTCATTTTCGTTCTCCCTAGGCTTATTCTTGTCCAATTAGGGTTTTTAACCAATCTTGTGCATCCAATAGGTGTGTTTGTGTCATTGGATGATCAATTAGGTCATTTTCGTCCTCCCTAGGCATATTCTTGTCCAATTAGGGTTTTTAACCAATCTTGTGCATCCAATAGGTCTGTTTGTGTCATTGGATGATCAATTTAGGTCATTTTCGTTCTCCCTAGGCATATTCTTGTGCAATTAGGGTTTTTAACCAATCTTGTGCATCCAATAGGTGTGTTTGTGTCATTGGATGATCAATTAGGTCATTTTCGTCCTCCCTAGGCTTATTCTTGTCCAATTAGGGTTTTTAACCAATCTTGTGCATCCAATAGGTGTGTTTGTGTCATTGGATGATCAATTAGGTCATTTTCGTCCTCCCTAGGCTTATTCTTGTCCAATTAGGGTTTTTAACCAATCTTGTGCATCCAATAACTTTGTTTGTGTCATTGAATTAATATTTAGGTCATTTTCGTGCTCCCTAGGCATGTTCTTGTCCAATTAGGGTTTTTAACCAATCTTGTGCATCCAATAGGTGTGTTTGTGTCATTGGATGATCAATTAGGTCATTTTCGTCCTCCCTAGGCTTATTCTTGTCCAATTAGGGTTTTTAACCAATCTTGTGCATCCAATAGGTGTGTTTGTGTCATTGGATGATCAATTAGGTCATTTTCGTCCTCGCTAGGCTTATTCTTGTCCAATAAGGTTTTTAACCAATCTTGTGCATCCAATAAGTTGAGTTGTGTCATTGGATTAGCATTTAGGTCATTTTCGTCCTCCCTAGGCTTATTCTTGTCCAATTAGGGTTTTTAACCAATCTTGTGCATCCAATAGGTGTGTTTGTGTCCTTGGATGATCAATTAGGTCATTTTCGTCCTCCCTAGGCTTATTTTTGTCCAATTAGGGTTTTTAAAAAATCTTGTGCATCCAATAAGTTCATTTGTGTCATTGGATGATCAATTAGGTCATTTTCGTCCTCCCTAGGCATATTCTTGTACAACTAGGGTTTTTAACCAATCTTGTGCATCCAATAAGTGTATTTGTGTCATTGGATGATCAATTAGGTCATTTTCGTCCTCCCTAGGCATATTCTTGTCCAACTAGGGTTTTTAACCAATCTTGTGCATCCAATAGGTGTGTTTGTGTCATTGGATGATCAATTAGGTCATTTTCGTCCTCCCTAGGCTTATTCTTGTCCAATTAGGGTTTTTAACCAATCTTGTGCATCCAATAGGTGTGTTTGTGTCAATGGATGTTCAATTAGGTCATTTTCTTCCTCCCTAGGCTTATTCTTGTCCAATTAGGGTTTTTAACCAATCTTGTGCATCCAATAGGTGTGTTTGTGTCATTGGATGATCAATTAGGTCATTTTGATCCTCCCTAGGCTTATTCTTGTCCAATAGGGTTTTTAACCAATCTTGTGCTTCCAATAAGTTCATTTGTGTCATTGAATTAACATTTAGGTCATTTTCGTCCTCCCTAGTCATATTCTTCTCCAATTAGGGTTTTTAACCAATCTTGTGCATCCAATTGGTGTGTTTCTGTCATTGGATGATCAATTAGGTCATTCTCGTCCTCCCTAGGCTTATTCTTGTTCAATTAGGGTTTTTAACCAATCTTGTGCATCCAATAGGTGTGTTTGGGTCATTGGATGATCAATTAGGTCATTTTCATCCTCCCTAGGCTTATTCTTGTCCAATTAGGGTTTTTAACAAATCTTGTGCATCCAATAGGTGTGTTTGTGTCTTTGGATGATCAATTAGGTCATTTTCATCCTCCCGAGGCTTATTCTTGTTCAATTAGGGTTTTTAACCAATCTTGTGCATCCAATAGGTTTGTTTGTGTCATTGGATGATCAATTTGGTCATTTTGGACCTCCCAAGGCTTATTCTTATCCAATTAGGGTTTTTAACCAATCTTGTGCATCCAATAGGTGTGTTTGTGTCATTGGATGATCAATTAGGTCATTTTCATCCTCCCTAGGCTTATTCTTGTCCAATTATGATTTTTAACCAATCTTGTGCATCCAATAGGTGTGTTTGGGTCATTGGATGATCAATTAGGTCATTTTCATCCTCCCGAGGCTTATTCTCGACCAATTAGGGTTTTTAACCAATCTTGTGCATCCAATAAGTTCATTTTTGTCATTGAATTAACATTTAGGTCATTTTTGTCCTCCCTAGGCATATTCTTGTTCAATTAGGGTTTTTATCCAATCTTGTGCATCCAATAGGTGTGTTTGTGTCATTGGATGACCATTTAGGTCATTTTCGTCCTCCCGAGGCTTATTCTCGACCAATTAGGGTTTTTAACCAATCTTGTGCATCCAATAAGTTCATTTGTGTCATTGAATTAACATTTAGGTCATTTTTGTCCTCCCTAGGCATATTCTTGTCCAATTAGGGTTTTTATCCAATCTTGTGCATCCAATAGGTGTGTTTGTGTCATTGGATAACCATTTAGGTCATTTTCGTCCTCCCGAGGCTTATTCTCGACCAATTAGGGTTTTTAACCAATCTTGTGCATCCAATAAGTTCATTTGTGTCATTGGATTAACATTTAGGTCATTTTCGTCCTCCCTAGGCATATTCTTGTCCAATTAGGGTTTTTAACCAATCTTGTGCTTCCAATAGGTGTGTTTGTGTCATTGGATGATCAATTAGGTCATTTTCGTCCTCCCTAGGCTTATTCATGTCCAATTAGGGTTTTTAACCAATCTTGTACATCCAATAGGTGTGTTTGTGTCATTGGATGATCAATTAGGTCATTTTCGTCCTCCCTAGGCTTATTCTTGTCCAATTAGGGTTTTTAACCAATCTTGTGCATCCAATAAGTTCATTTGTGTCATTGGATGATCAATTAGGTCATTTTCGTCCTCCCTAGGCATATTCTTGTCCAACTAGGGTTTTTAACCAATCTTCTGCATCCAATAGGTGTGTTTGTGTCTTTGGATGATCAATTAGGTCATTTTCGTCCTCCCTAGGCTTATTCTTGTCCAATTAGGGTTTTTAACCAATCTTGTGCATCCAATAAGTTTGTTTGTGTCATTGAATTAATATTTAGGTCATTTTCCTCCTCCCTAGGCATATTCTTGTCCAATTAGGGTTTTTAACCAATCTTGTGCATCTAATAGGTGTGTTTGTGTCATTGGATGATCAATTAGGTCATTTTCATCCTCCCTAGGCTTATTCTTGTCCAATTAGGGTTTTTAACCAATCTTGTGCATCCAATAGGTGTGTTTGTGTCATTGGATGATCAATTAGGTCATTTTCGTCCTCCCTAGGCTTATTCTTGTTCAATTAGGGTTTTTAACCAATCTTGTGCATCCAATAGGTTTGTTTGTGTCATTGGATGATCAATTTGGTCATTTTCGACCTCCCTAGGCTTATTCTTGTCCAATTAGGGTTTTTAACCAATCTTGTGCATCCAATAAGTTCATTTGTGTCATTGAATTAACATTTAGTTCATTTTCGTCCTCCCTAGGCTTATTCTTGTTCAATTAGGGTTTTTAACCAAACTTGTGCATCCAATAGGTTTGTTTGTGTCATTGGATGATTAATTAGGTCATTTTCGTCCTCCCTAGGCTTATTCTTGTCCAATTAGGGTTTTTAACCAATCTTGTGCATCCAATAGGTGTGTTTGTGTCATTGGATGATCAATTAGGTCATTTTCTTCCTCCCTAGGCTTATTCTTGTCCAATTAGGGTTTTTAACCAATCTTGTGCATCCAATAGGTGTGTTTGTGTCATTGGATGATAATTGAGGTCATTTTGATCCTCCCTAGGCTTATTCTTGTCCAATTAGGGTTTTTAACCAATCTTGTGCATCCAATAGGTGTGTTTGTGTCATTGGATGATCAATTAGGTCATTTTCTTCCTCCCTATGCTTATTCTTGTCCAATTAGGGTTTTTAACCAACCTCTTGCATCCAATAGGTGTGTTTGTGTCATTGGATGATCAATTTGGTCATTTTCGTCCTCCCTAGGCTTATTCTTGTTCAATTAGGGGTTTTAACCAATCTTGTGCATCCAATAGGTGTATTTGTGTCATTGGATGATCAATTAGGTCATTTTCCTCCTCCCTAGGCTTATTCTTGTCCAATTAGGGTTTTTAACCAATTGTGTTCATCCAATAGGTGTGTTTGTGTCATTGGATGATCAATTAGGTCATTTTCGTCCTCCCTAGGCTTATTCTTGTTCAATTAGGGTTTTTAACCAATCTTGTGCATCCAATAGGTTTGTTTGTGTCATTGGATGATCAATTAGGTCATTTTCGTCATCCCTAGGCTTATTCTTGTCCAATTAGGGTTTTTAACCAATCTTGTGCATCCAATAGGTGTGTTTGTGTCATTGGATGATCAATTAGGTCATTTTCATCCTACCTAGACTTATTCTTGTCAAATTAGGGTTTTTAACCAATCTTGTGCATCCAATAGGTGTGTTTGTGTCATTGGATGATCAATTAGGTCATTTTCGTCCTCCCTAGGCTTATTCTTGTCCAATTAGGGTTTTTAACCAATCTTGTGCATCCAATAGGTGTGTTTGTGTCATTGGATGATCAATTAGGTCATTTTCGTCCTCCCTAGGCTTATTCTTGTTCAATTAGGGTTTTTAACCAATCTTGTGCATCCGATAGGTGTGTTTGTGTCATTGAATTAATATTTAGGTCATTTTCGTCCTCCCTAGGCATATTCTTGTCCAATTAGGGTTTTTAACCAATCTTGTGCATCCAATAGGTGTGTTTGTGTCATTGGATGATCAATTAGGTCATTTTCGTCCTCCCTAGGCTTATTCTTGTCCAATTAGGGTTTTTAACCAATCTTGTGCATCCAATAAGTTGAGTTGTGTCATTGGATGATCAATTAGGTCACTTTCGTCCTCCCTAGGCATATTCTTGTCCAATTAGGGCTTTTAACCAATCTTGTGCATCCAATAGGTGTGTTTGTGTCATTGGATGATCAATTAGGTCATTTTCGTCATCCCTAGGCTTATTCTTGTCCAATTAGGGTTTTTAACCAGTGTTTGTGTCATTGGATGATCAATTAGGTCATTTTCGTCCTCCCTAGGCTTATTCTTGTCCAATTAGGGTTTTTAACCAATCTTGTGCATCCAATAGGTGTGTTTGTGTCATTGGATGATCAATTAGGTCATTTTCGTCATTTCTATGCTTATTCTTGTCCAATTAGGGTTTTTAACCAATCTTGTGCATCCAATAAGTTCATTTGTGTCATTGGATGATCAATTAGGTCATTTTCGTCCTCCCTAGGCATATTCTTGTCCAACTAGGGTTTTTAACAAATCTTGTGCATCCAATAGGTGTGTTTGTGTCATTGGATGATCAATTAGGTCATTTTCATCCTCCCTAGGCTTATTCTTGTCCAATTAGGGTTTTTAACCAATCTTGTGCATCCAATAGGTGTGTTTGTGTCATTGGATGATCAATTAGGTCATTTTCGTCCTCCCTAGGCTTATTCTTGTCCAATTAGGGTTTTTAACCAATCTTGTGCATCCAATAGGTTTGTCTGTGTCATTGGATGATCAATTTGGTCATTTTCGTTATCCCTAGGCTTATTCTTGTCCAATTAGGGTTTTTAACCAATCTTGTGCATCCAATAGGTGTGTTTGTGTCATTGGATGATCAATTAGGTCATTTTCGTCCTCCCTAGGCTTATTCTTGTTCAATTAGGGTTTTTAACCAATCTTGTGCATCCAATACGTTTGTTTGTATCATTGGATGATCAATTTGGTCATTTTCGTCCTCCCTAAGCTTATTCTTGTCCAATTAGGGTTTTTAACCAATCTTGTGCATCCAATAGGTGTGTTTGTGTCATTGGATGATCAATTAGGTCATTTTCGTCCTCCCTAGGCTTATTCTTGTCCAATTAGGGTTTTTAACCAATCTTGTGCATCCAATAAGTTCATTAGTGTTATTGGATTAAAATTTAGGTCATATTCGTCCTCCCTAGGCATATTCTTGTCCAATTAGGGTTTTTAACCAATCTAGTGCATCCAATATGTGTGTTTGTGTCATTGGATGATCAATTAGGTCATTTTCGTCCTCCCTAGGCATATTCTTGTCCAGTTAGGGTTTTTAACCAATCTTGTGCATCCAATAGGTGTGTTTGTGTCATTGGATGATCAATTAGGTCATTTTCGTCCTCCATAGGCTTATTCTTGTCCAATTAGGGTTTTTAACAAATCTTGTGCATCCAATAAGTTCATTTGTGTCATTGGATGATCAATTAGGTCATTTTCGTCCTCCCTAGGCATATTCTTGTCTAGTTAGGGTTTTTAACCAATCTTGTGCATCCAATAGGTGTGTTTGTGTCATTGGATGATCAATTAGGTCATTTTCGTCCTCCCTAGGCTTATTCTTGTCCAATTAGGGTTTTTAACCAATCTTGTGCATCCAATAAGTTCATTTGTGTCATTGGATGATCAATTAGGTCATTTTCGTCCTCCCTAGGCATATTCTTGTACAACTAGGGTTTTAAACCAATCTTGTGCATCCAATAGGTGTGTTTGTGTCATTGGATGATCAATTAGGTCATTTTCATCCTCCCTAGGCTTATTCTTGTCCAATTAGGGTTTTTAACCAATCTTGTGCATCCAATAGGTGTGTTTGTGTCATTGGATGATCAATTAGGTCATTTTCGTCCTCCCTAGGCTTATTCTTGTCCAATTAGGGTTTTTAACCAATCTTGTGCATCCAATAGGTGTGTTTGTGTCATTGGATGATCAATTAGGTCATTTTCGTCCTCCCTAGGCTTATTCTTGTTCAATTAGGGTTTTTAACCAATCTTGTGCCTCAAATAAGTTTGTTTGTGTCATTGAATTAATATTTAGGTCATTTTCGTCCTCCCTAGGCATATTCTTGTCCAATTAGGGTTTTTAACCAATCTTGTGCATCCAATAGGTGTGTTTGTGTCATTGGATGATCAATTAGGTCATTTTCGTCCTCCATAGGCATATTCTTGTCCAACTAGGGTTTTTAACCAATCTTGTGCATCCAAAAGGTGTTTTTTGTCGTTGGATGATCAATTAGGTCATTTTCGTCCTCCCTAGGCTTATTCTTGTCCAATTAGGGTTTTTAACCAATCTTGTGCATCCAATAGGTGTGTTTGTGTCATTGGATGATCAATTAGGTCATTTTCATCTTCCCTAGGCTTATTCTTGTCCAATTAGGGTTTTTAACCAATCTTGTGCATCCAATAGGTGTGTTTGTGTCATTGGATGATCAATTAGGTCATTTTCGTCCTCCCTAGGCTTATTCTTGTTCAATTAGGGTTTTTAACCAATCTTGTGCATCCAATAGGTTTGTTTGTGTCATTGGATGATCAATTTGGTCATTTTCGACCTCCCTAGGCTTATTCTTATCCAATTAGGGTTTTTAACCAATCTTGTGCATCCAATACTAGGATTTTTAACCAATCTTGTGCATCCAATAGGTGTGTTTGTGTCATTGGATGATCAATTACGTCATTTTCGTCCTCCCTAGGCTTATTCTTGTTCAATTAGGGTTTTTAACCAATCTTGTGCATCCAATAGGTTTGTTTGTGTCATTGGATGATTAATTAGGTCATTTTCGTCCTCCCTTGGCTTATTGTTGTCCAATTAGGGTTTTTAACCAATCTTGTGCATCCAATAAGTTCATTTGTGTCATTGAATTAACATTGAGGTCCTTTTCGTCCTCCATAGTCATATTCTTATCCAATTAGGGTTTTTAACCAATCTTGTGCATCCAATAGGAGTGTTTGTGTCATTGGATGATCAATTAGGTCATTTTCGTCTTCCCTAGGCTTATTCTTGTTCAATTAGGGTTTTTAACCAATCTTGTGCATCCCATAGGTGTGTTTGTGTCATTGGATGATCAATTAGGTCATTTTCATCCTCCCTAGGCTTATTCTTGTCCAATTACGGTTTTTAACGAATCTTGTGCATCCAATAGGTGTGTTTGTGTCATTGGATGATCAATTAGGTCATTTTCGTCCTCCCTAGGCTTATTCTTGTTCAATTAGGGTTTTTAACCAATCTTGTGCATCCAATAGGTTTGTTTGTGTCATTGGATGATCAATTTGGTCATTTTCGTCCTCCCTAGGCTTATTCTTGTCCAATTAGGGTTTTTAACCAATCTTGTGCATCCAATAGGTGTGTTTGTGTCATTGGATGATCAATGAGGTCATTTTCATCCTCCCTAGGCTTATTCTTGTCCAATTAGGGTTTTTAACCAATCTTGTGCATCCAATAAGTTCATTTTTGTCATTGAATTAACATTTAGGTCATTTTTGTCCTCCCTAGGCATATTCTTGTCCAATTAGGGTTTTTATCAAATCTTGTGCATCCAATATGTGTGTTTGTGTCATTGGATGACCATTTAGGTCATTTTCGTCCTCCCGAGGCTTATTCTCGAACAATTAGGGTTTTTAACCAATCTTGTGCATCCAATAAGTTCATTTGTGTCATTGAATTAACATTTAGGTCATTTTTGTCCTCCCTAGGCTTATTCTTGTCCAATTAGGGTTTTTATCCAATCTTGTGCATCCAATAGGTGTGTTTGTGTCATTGGATGACCATTTAGGTCATTTTCGTCATCCCGAGGCTAATTCTCGACCAATTAGGGTTTTTAACCAATCTTGTGCATCCAATAAGTTCATTTGTTTCATTGGATTAACATTTAGGTCATTTTCGTCCTCCCTAGGCATATACTTGTCCAATTAGGGTTTTTAACCAATCTTGAGCATCCAATAGGTGTGTTTGTGTCATTGGATGATCAATTAGGTCATTTTCGTCCTCCCTAGGCTTATTCTTGTCC
The DNA here is from genome assembly GCA_037974775.1 of Cicer pinnatifidum. Taxonomy (NCBI): domain Eukaryota; kingdom Viridiplantae; phylum Streptophyta; class Magnoliopsida; order Fabales; family Fabaceae; genus Cicer; species Cicer pinnatifidum. Next base: position 261,271 of record JBBPBR010001855.1, on the reverse strand, counting down.
AATTAGGGTTTTTAACCAATCTTGTGCATCCAATAGGTGTGTTTGTGTCATTGGATGATCAATTAGGTCATTTTGATCCTCCCTAGGCTTATTCTTGTCCAATAGGGTTTTTAACCAATCTTGTGCATCCAATAAGTTCATTTGTGTCATTGAATTAACATTTAGGTCATTTTCGTCCTCCCTAGTCATATTCTTATCCAATTAGGGTTTTTAACCAATCTTGTGCATCCAATAGGTGTGTTTGTGTCATTGGATGATCAATTAGGTCATTTTCGTCCTCCCTAGGCTTATTCTTGTTCAATTAGGGTTTTTAACCAATCTTGTGCATCCAATAGGTGTGTTTGTGTCATTGGATGATCAATTAGGTCATTTTCGTCCTACCTAGGCTTATTCTTGTCCAATTAAGGTTTTTAACAAATCTTGTGCATCCAATAGGTGTGTTTGTGTCATTGGATGATCAATTAGGTCATTTTCGTCCTCCCTAGGCTTATTCTTGTTCAATTAGGGTTTTTAACCAATCTTGTGCATCCAATAGGTTTGTTTGTGTCATTGGATGATCAATTTGGTCATTTTCGTCCTCCCTTGGCTTATTCTTGTCCAATTAGGGTTTTTAACCAATCTTGTGCATCCAATAGGTGTGTTTGTGTCATTGGATGATCAATTAGGTCATTTTCATCCTCCCTAGCCTTATTCTTGTCCAATTAGGGTTTTTAACCAATCTTGTGCATCCAATAAGTTCATTTGTGTCATTGAATAAACATTTAGGTCTTTTTTGTCCTCCCTAGGCATATTCTTGTCCAATTAGGGTTTTTATCCAATCTTGTGCATCTAATAGGTGAGTTTGTGTCATTGGATGACCATTTAAGTCATTTTCGTCTTCCAGAGGCTTATTCTCGACCAATTAGGGTTTTTAACCAATCTTGTGCATCCAATAAGTTCATTTGTGTCATTGGATTAACATTTAGGTCATTTTCGTCCTCCCTAGGCATATTCTTGTCCAATTAGGGTTTTTAACCAATCTTGAGCATCCAATTGGTGTGTTTGTGTCATTGGATGATCAATTAGGTCATTTTCGTCCTCCCTAGGCTTATTCTTGTCCAATTAGGGTTTTTAACCAATCTTGTGCATCCAATAGGTGTGTTTGTGTCATTGGATGACCAATTAGGTCATTTTCGTCCACCCTAGGCATATTCTTGTCCAATTAGGGTTTTTAACCAATCTTGTGCATCCAATAGGTGTGTTTATGGCAATGGATGATCAATTAGGTCATTTTCGTCCTCCCTAGGCTTATTCTTGTCCAATTAGGGTTTTTAACCAATCTTGTGCATCCAATAGGTGTGTTTGTGTCATTGGATGATCAATTAGGTCATTTTCGTCCTCCCTAGGCTTATTCTTGTCCAATTAGGGTTTTTAACCAATCTTGTGCATCCAATAGGTGTGTTTGTGTCATTGGATGATCAATTAGGTCATTTTCGTCCTCCCTAGGCTTATTCTTGTCCAATTAGGGTTTTTAACCAATCTTGTGCATCCAATAGGTGTGTTTGTGTCATTGGATGATCAATTTGCTCATTTTCGTCCTCCCTAGGCTTATTCTTGTCCAATTAGGGTTTTTAACCAATCTTGTGCATCCAATAAGTTTGTTTGTGTCATTGAATTAATATTTAGTTCATTTTCGTCCTCCCTAGGCATCATCTTGTCCAATTAGGGTTTTTAACCAATCTTGTGCATCCAATAGGTGTGTTTGTGTCATTGGATGATCAATTAGGTCATTTTCGTCCTCCCTAGGCTTATTCTTGTCCAATTAGGGTTTTTAACCAATCTTGTGCATCCGATAAGTTTGTTTGTGTCATTAAATTAATATTTAGGTCATTTTCGTCCTCCCTACTCATATTCTTGTCCAATTGGGGTTTTTAACCAATCTTGTGCATCCAATAGGTGTGTTTGTGTCATTGGATGATCAATTAGGTCATTTTCGTCCTCCCTAGGCTTATTCTTGTCCAATTAGGGTTTTTAACCAATCTTGTGCATCCAATAGGTGTGTTTGTGTCATTGGATGATCAATTAGGTCATTTTCGTCCTCCCTAGGCTTATTCTTGTCCAATTAGGGTTTTTAACCAATCTTGTGCATCCAATAAGTTCATTTGTGTCATTGGATGATCAATTAGGTCATTTTCATCCTCCCTAGGCTTATTCTTGTCCAATTACGGTTTTTAACCAATCTTGTGCATCCAATAGGTGTGTTTGTGTCATTGGATGATCAATTAGGTCATTTTCGTCCTCCCTAGGCTTATTCTTGTCCAATTAGGGTTTTTAACCAATCTTGTGCATCCAATAGGTGTGTTTGTGTCATTGGATGATCATTTAGTTCATTTTCGTCCTCCCTAGGCTTATTCTTGTCCAATTAGGGTTTTTAACCAATCTTGTGCATCCAATAAGTTGAGTTGTGTCATTGGATTAACATTTAGGTCATTTTCGTCCTCCCTAGGCTTATTCTTGTCCAATTAGGGTTTTTAACCAATCTTGTGCATCCAAATGGTGTGTTTGTGTCATTGGATGATCAATTAGGTCATTTTCGTCCTCCATAGGCTTATTCTTGTCCAATTAGGGTTTTTAACCAATCTTGTGCATCCAATAAGTTGAGTTGTGTCATTGGATTAACATTTAGGTCATTTTCGTCCTCCCTAGGCTTATTCTTGTCCAATTAGAGTTTTTAACCAATCTTGTGGATCCAATAGGTGTGTTTGTGTCATTGGATGATCAATTAGGTCATTTTCGTCCTACCTAGACATATTCTTGTCCGATTAGGGTTTTTAACCAATCTTGTGCATCCAATAGGTGTGTTTGTGTCATTGGATGATCAATTAGGTCATTTTCGTCCTCCCTTGGCTTATTCTTGTCCAATTAGGGTTTTTAACCAATCTTGTGCATCCAATAGGTGTGTTTGTGTCATTGGATGACCAATTAGGTCATTTTCGTCCTCCCTAGGCTTATTCTTGTCCAATTAGGGTTTTTAACAATTCTTGTGCATCCAATAGGTGTGTTTGTGGCAATGGATGATCAATTAGGTCATTTTCGTCCTCCCTAGGCATATTCTTGTCCAATTAGGGTTTTTAACCAATCTTGTGCATCCAATAGGTGTGTTTGTGTCATTGGATGATCAATTAGGTCATTTTCGTCCTCCCTAGGCTTATTCTTGTCCAATTAGGGTTTTTAACCAATCTTGTGCATCCAATAGGTGTGTTTGTGTCATTGGATGATCAATTGGGTCATTTTCTTCCTCCCTAGGAATATTTTTATCCAATTAGGGTTTTTAACAAATCTTGTGCATCCAATAGGTTTGTTTGTTTCATTGAATTAATATTTAGGTCATTTTTGTCCTCTCTAGGCATATTCTTGTCCAATTAGGGTTTTTAACCAATCTTGTGCATCCAATAAGTTTGTTTGTGTCAATGAATTAATATTTAGGTCATTTTTGTCCTCCCTAGGCATATTCTTGTCCAATTAGGGTTTTTAACCAATCTTGTGCATCCAATAGGTGTGTTTGTGTCATTGGATGATCAATTAGGTCATTTTCGTCCTCCCTAGGCTTATTCTTGTCCAATTAGGGTTTTTAACCAATCTTGTGCATCCAATAAGTTTGTTTGTGTCATTGAATTAATATTTAGGTCATTTTGGTCCTCCCTAGGCATATTCTTTTCCAATTAGGGTTTTTAACCAATCTTGTGCATTCAATAGGTGTGTTTGTGTCATTGTATGATCAATTAGGTCATTTGCGTCCTCCCTAGGCATGTTCTTGTCCAACTTGGGTTTTTAACCAATCTTGTGCATCCAATAGGTGTGTTTGTGTCATTGGATGATCAATTAGGTCATTTTCGTCCTCCCTAGGCTTATTCTTGTCCAATTAGGGTTTTTAACCAATCTTGTGCATCCAATAGGTGTGTTTGTGTCATTGGATGATCAATTAGGTCATTTTTGTCCTCCCTAGGCTTATTCTTGTCCAATTAGGGTTTTTAACCAATCTTGTGCATCCGATAAGTTTGTTTGTGTCATTAAATTAATATTTAAGTCATTTTCTTCCTCCCTAGGCTTATTCTTGTCCAATTAGGGTTTTTAACCAATCTTGTGCATCCAATAGGTGTGTTTGTGTCATTGGATGATCAATTAGGTCATTTACGTCCTCCCTAGGCTTATTCTTGTACAATTAGGGTTTTTAACCAATCTTGTGCATCCAATAACTTTGTTTGTGTCATTAAATTAATATTTTGGTCATTTTCTTCCTCCCTAGGCATATTCTTGTCCATTTAGGGTTATTAACCAATCATGTGCATCCAATAAGTTGAGTTGTGTCATTGGATTAACATTTAGGTCATTTTCGTCCTCCCTAGGCTTATTCTTGTCCAATTAGGGTTTTTAACCAATCTTGTGCATCCAATAGGTGTGTTTGTGTCATTGGATGATCAATTAGGTCATTTTCGTCCTCCCTAGGCTTATTCTTGTCCAATTAGGGTTTTTAACCAATCTTGTGCATCCAATAGGTGTGTTTGTGTCATTGGATGATCAATTAGGTCATTTTCGTCCTCCCTAGGCTTATTCTTGTTCAATTAGGGTTTTTAACCAATCTTGTGCCTCAAATAAGTTTGTTTGTGTCATTGAATTAATATTTAGGTCATTTTCGTCCTCCCTAGGCATATTCTTGTCCAATTAGGGTTTTTAACCAATCTTGTGCATCCAATAGGTGTGTTTGTGTCATTGGATGATCAATTAGGTCATTTTCGTCCTCCATAGGCATATTCTTGTCCAACTAGGGTTTTTAACCAATCTTGTGCATCCAAAAGGTGTTTTTTGTCGTTGGATGATCAATTAGGTCATTTTCGTCCTCCCTAGGCTTATTCTTGTCCAATTAGGGTTTTTAACCAATCTTGTGCATCCAATAGGTGTGTTTGTGTCATTGGATGATCAATTAGGTCATTTTCATCTTCCCTAGGCTTATTCTTGTCCAATTAGGGTTTTTAACCAATCTTGTGCATCCAATAGGTGTGTTTGTGTCATTGGATGATCAATTAGGTCATTTTCGTCCTCCCTAGGCTTATTCTTGTTCAATTAGGGTTTTTAACCAATCTTGTGCATCCAATAGGTTTGTTTGTGTCATTGGATGATCAATTTGGTCATTTTCGACCTCCCTAGGCTTATTCTAGTCCAATTAGGGTTTTTAACCAATCTTGTGCATCCAATAGGTGTATTTGTGTCATTGGATGATCAATTAGATCATTTTCATCCTCCCTAGGCTTATTCTTGTCCAATTATGGTTTTTAACCAATCTTGTGCATCCAATAAGTTCATTTGTGTCATTGAATTAACATTTAGGTCATTTTTGTCCTCCCTAGGCATATTCTTGTCCAATTAGGGTTTTTATCCAATCTTGTGCATCCAATAGGTGTGTTTGTGTCATTGGATGACCATTTAGGTCATTTTCGTCCTCCCGAGGCTTATTCTCGACCAATTAGGGTTTTTAACCAATCTTGTGCATCCAATAAGTTCATTTGTGTCATTGAATTAACATTTAGGTCATTTTTATCCTCCCTAGGCATATTCTTGTTCAATTAGGGTTTTTATCCAATCTTGTGCATCCAATAGGTGTGTTTGTGTCATTGGATAACCATTTAGGTCATTTTCGTCCTACCGAGGCTTATTCTCGACCAATTAAGGTTTTTAACCAATCTTGTGCATCCAATAAGTTCATTTGTGTCATTGGATTAACATTTAGGTCATTTTCGTCCTCCCTAGGCATATTCGTGTCCAATTAGGGTTTTTAACCAATCTTGAGCATCCAATAGGTGTGTTTGTGTCATTGGATGATCAATTAGGTCATTTTCCACCTCCCTAGGCTTATTCTTGTCCAATTAGGGTTTTTAACCAATCTTGTGCATCCAATAGGTGTGTTTGTGTCATTGGATGATCAATTACGTCATTTTCGTCCTCCCTAGGCTTATTCTTGTTCAATTAGGGTTTTTAACCAATCTTGTGCATCCAATAGGTTTGTTTGTGTCATTGGATGATTAATTAGGTCATTTTCGTCCTCCCTTGGCTTATTGTTGTCCAATTAGGGTTTTTAACCAATCTTGTGCATCCAATAGGTGTGTTTGTGTCAAGGGATGATCAATTAGGTCATTTTCTTCCTCCCTAGGCTTATTCTTGTCCAATTAGGGTTTTTAACCAATCTTGTGCATCCAATAGGTGTGTTTGTGTCATTGGATGATCAATTAGGTCATTTTGATCCTCCCTAGGCTTATTCTTGTCCAATAGGGTTTTTAACCAATCTTGTGCATCCAATAAGTTCATTTGTGCCATTGAATTAACATTTAGGTCATTTTCGTCCTCCCTAGTCATATTCTTATCCAATTAGGGTTTTTAACCAATCTTGATCATCCAATAGGTGTGTTTGTGTCATTGGATGATCAATTAGGTCATTTTCGTCTTCCCTAGGCTTATTCTTGTTCAATTAGGGTTTTTAACCAATCTTGTGCATCCAATAGGTGTGTTTGTGTCATTGGATGATCAATTAGGTCATTTTCATCCTCCCTAGGCTTATTCTTGCCAATTACGGTTTTTAACCAATCTTGTGCATCCAATAGGTGTGTTTGTGTCATTGGATGATCAATTAGGTCATTTTCGTCCTCCCTAGGCTTATTCTTGTTCAATTAGGGTTTTTAACCAATCTTGTGCATCCAATAGGTTTGTTTGTGTCATTGGATGATCAATTTGGTCATTTTTGTCCTCCCTGGGCTTATTCTTGTCCAATTAGGGTTTTTAACCGATCTTGTGCATCCAATAGGTGTGTTTGTGTCATTGGATGATCAATTACGTCATTTTCGTCCTCCCTAGGCTTATTCTTGTCCAATTAGGGTTTTTAACCAATCTTGTGCATCCAATAGGTGTGTTTGTGTCATTGGATGATCAATTACGTCATTTTCGTCCTCCCTAGGCTTATTCTTGTTCAATTAGGGTTTTTAACCAATCTTGTGCATCCAATAAGTTTGTTTGTGTCATTGGATGATTAATTAGGTCATTTTCGTCCTCCCTTGGCTTATTGTTGTCCAATTAGGGTTTTTAACCAATCTTGTGCATCCAATAGGTGTGTTTGTGTCAATGGATGATCAATTAGGTCATTTTCTTCCTCCCTAGGCTTATTCTTGTCCAATTAGGGTTTTTAACCAATCTTGTGCATCCAATAGGTGTGTTTGTGTCATTGGATGATCAATTAGGTCATTTTGATCCTCCCTAGGCTTATTCTTGTCCAATAGGGTTTTTAACCAATCTTGTGCATCCAATAAGTTCATTTGTGTCATTGAATTAACATTTAGGTCATTTTCGTCCTCCCTAGTCATATTCTTATCCAATTAGGGTTTTTAACCAATCTTGTGCATCCAATAGGTGTGTTTGTGTCATTGGATGATCAATTAGGTCATTTTCGTCCTCCCTAGGCTTATTCTTGTTCAATTAGGGTTTTTAACCAATCTTGTGCATCCAATAGGTGTGTTTGTGTCATTGGATGATCAATTAGGTCATTTTCGTCCTACCTAGGCTTATTCTTGTCCAATTAAGGTTTTTAACAAATCTTGTGCATCCAATAGGTGTGTTTGTGTCATTGGATGATCAATTAGGTCATTTTCGTCCTCCCTAGGCTTATTCTTGTTCAATTAGGGTTTTTAACCAATCTTGTGCATCCAATAGGTTTGTTTGTGTCATTGGATGATCAATTTGGTCATTTTCGTCCTCCCTTGGCTTATTCTTGTCCAATTAGGGTTTTTAACCAATCTTGTGCATCCAATAGGTGTGTTTGTGTCATTGGATGATCAATTAGGTCATTTTCATCCTCCCTAGCCTTATTCTTGTCCAATTAGGGTTTTTAACCAATCTTGTGCATCCAATAGGTGTGTTTGTGTCATTGGATTAACATTTAGGTCATTTCCGTCTTCCCTAGGCTTATTATTGTCCAATTAGGGTTTTGACCCAATCTTGTGCATCCAATAAGTTTGTTTGTGTCATTGAATTAATATTTAGGTCATTTTCGTCCTCCCTAGGCATATTCTTGTCCAATTAGGGTTTTTAACCAATCTTGTGCATCCAATAGGTGTGTTTGTGTCATTGGATGATCAATTAGGTCATTTTCGTCCTCCCTAGGCTTATTCTTGTCCAATTAGGGTTTTTAACCAATCTTGTGCATCCAATAAGTTTGTTTGTGTCATTGAATTAATATTTAGGTTATTTTCGTCCTTCCTATGCATATTCTTGTCCAATTAGGGTTTTTACCCAATCTTGTGCATCCAATAGGTCTGTTTGTGTCATTGGATGATCAATTAGGTTATTTTCGTCCTCCCTAGGCTTATTCTTGTCCAATTAGGGTTTTTAACCAATCTTGGGCATCCAATAAGTTCATTTGTGTCATTGCATTAACATTTAGGTCATTTTCGTCCTCCCTAGGCATATTCTTGTCCAATTAGGGTTTTTAACCAATCTTGTGCATCCAATAGGTGTGTTTGTGTCATTGGATGATCAATTAGGTCATTTTCGTCCTCCCTAGGCTTATTCTTGTCGATTTAGGGTTTTTAACCAATCTTGTGCATCCAATAGGTGTGTTTGTGTCATTGGATGATCAATTAGGTCATTTTCGTCCTCCCTAGGCTTATTCTTGTCCAATTAGGGTTTTTAACCAATCTTGTGCATCCAATAAGTTCATTTGTGTCATTGGATGATCAATTAGGTCATTTTCGTCCTCCCTTGGCATATTCTTGCCCAATTAGGGTTTTTAACCAATCTTGTGCATCCAATAGGTGTGTTTGTGTCATTGGATGATCAATTAGGTCATTTTCGTCCTCCCTAGGCTTATTCTTGTCCAATTAGGGTTTTTAACCAATCTTGTGCATCCAATAGGTGTGTTTGTGTCATTGGATGATCAATTAGGTCATTTTCATCCTACCTACACTTATTCTTGTCAAATTAGGGTTTTTAATCAATCTTGTGCATCCAATAACTTTGTTTGTGTCATTGAATTAATATTTAGGTCATTTTCGTCCTCCCTAGGCATATTCTTGTCCAATTAGGGTTTTTAACCAATCTTGTGCATCCAATAGGTGTGTTTGTGTCATTGGATGATCAATTAGGTCATTTTCGTCCTCCCTAGGCTTATTCTTGTCCAATTAGGGTTTTTAACCAATCTTGTGCATCCAATAGGTGTGTTTGTGTCATTGGATGATCAATTAGGTCATTTTCGTCCTCCCTAGGCTTATTCTTGTCCAATTAGGGTTTTTAACCAATCTTTGCATCCAATAACTTTGTTTGTGTCATTGAATTAATATTTAGGTCATTTTCGTCCTCCCTAGGCATATTCTTGTCCAATTAGGGTTTTTAACCAATCTTGTGCATCCAATAGGTGTGTTTGTGTCATTGGATGATCAATTAGGTCATTTTCGTCCTCCCTAGGCTTATTCTTACCCAATTAGGGTTTTTAACCAATCTTCTGCATCCAATAGGTGTGTTTGTGTCATTGGATGATCAATTAGGTCATTTTCGTCCTCCCTAGGCTTATTCTTGTCCAATTAGGGTTTTTAACCAATCTTGTGCATCCAATAGGTTTGTTTGTGTCATTGAATGATCAATTAGGTCATTTTCGTCCTCCCTAGGCTTATTCTTGTCCAATTAGGGTTTTTAACCAATCTTGTGCATCCAATAAGTTCATTTGTGTCATTGGATGATCAATTAGGTCATTTTCGTCCTCCCTAGGCATATTCTTGTCCAGTTAGGGTTTTTAACCAATCTTGTGCATCCAATAGGTGTGTTTGTGTCATTGGATGATCAATTAGGTCATTTTCGTCCTCCATAGGCTTATTCTTGTCCAATTAGGGTTTTTAACAAATCTTGTGCATCCAATAAGTTCATTTGTGTCATTGGATGATCAATTAGGTCATTTTCGTCCTCCCTAGGCATATTCTTGTCTAGTTAGGGTTTTTAACCAATCTTGTGCATCCAATAGGTGTGTTTGTGTCATTGGATGATCAATTAGGTCATTTTCGTCCTCCCTAGGCTTATTCTTGTCCAATTAGGGTTTTTAACCAATCTTGTGCATCCAATAAGTTCATTTGTGTCATTGGATGATCAATTAGGTCATTTTCGTCCTCCCTAGGCATATTCTTGTACAACTAGGGTTTTAAACCAATCTTGTGCATCCAATAGGTGTGTTTGTGTCATTGGATGATCAATTAGGTCATTTTCATCCTCCCTAGGCTTATTCTTGTCCAATTAGGGTTTTTAACCAATCTTGTGCATCCAATAGGTGTGTTTGTGTCATTGGATGATCAATTAGGTCATTTTCGTCCTCCCTAGGCTTATTCTTGTCCAATTAGGGTTTTTAACCAATCTTGTGCATCCAATAGGTGTGTTTGTGTCATTGGATGATCAATTAGGTCATTTTCGTCCTCCCTAGGCTTATTCTTGTCCAATTAGGGTTTTTAACCAATCTTGTGCATCCAATAGGTGTGTTTATGTCATTGGATGATCAATTAGGTTATTTTCGTCCTCCCTAGGCTTATTCTTGTCCAATTAGGGTTTTTAACCAATCTTGTGCATCCAATAAGTTGAGTTGTGTCATTGGATTAAAATTTAGGTCATTTTCGTCCTCCCAAGGCATATTCTTGTCCAATTAGCGTTTTTAACCAATCTTGTGCATCCAATAGGTGTGTTTGTGTCATTGGATGTTTAATTAGGTCATTTTCGTCCTCCCTAGGCTTATTCTTGTCCAATTAGGGTTTTTAACAAATCTTGTGCTTCCAATAAGTTCATTTGTGTCATTGGATGATCAATTAGGTCATTTTTGTCCTCCCTAAGCATATTCTTGTCCAACTAGGGTTTTTAACCAATCTTGTGCATCCAATAAGTTCATTTGTGTCATTGGATGATCAATTAGGTCATTTTCGTCCTCCCTAGGCATATTCTTGTCCAACTAGGGTTTTTAACCAATCTTGTGCATCCAATAGGTGTGTTTGTGTCATTGGATGATCAATTAGGTCATTTTTGTCCTCCCTAGACATATTCTTGTCCAACTAGGGTTTTTAACCAATCTTGTGCATCCAATAGGTGTGTTTGTGTCATTGGATGATCAATTAGGTCATTTTCATCCTCCCTAGGCTTATTCTTGTCCAATTAGGGTTTTTAACCAATCTTGTGCATCCAATAGGTGTGTTTGTGTCATTGGATGATCAATTAGGTCATTTTCGTCCTCCCTAGGCTTATTCTTGTCCAATTAGGGTTTTTAACCAATCTTGTGCATCCAATAGGTTTGTCTGTGTCATTGGATGATCAATTTGGTCATTTTCGTTATCCCTAGGCTTATTCTTGTCCAATTAGGGTTTTTAACCAATCTTGTGCATCCAATAGGTGTGTTTGTGTCATTGGATGATCAATTAGGTCATTTTCGTCCTCCCTAGGCTTATTCTTGTTCAATTAGGGTTTTTAACCAATCTTGTGCATCCAATAGGTTTGTTTGTGTCATTGGAAGATCAATTTGGTCATTTTCGACCTCCCTAGGCTTATTCTTGTCTAATTAGGGTTTTTAACCAATCTTGTGCATCCAATAGGTGTATTTGTGTCATTGGATGATCAATTAGGTCATTTTCATCCTCCCTAGGCTTATTCTTGTCCAATTAGGGTTTTTAACCAATCTTGTGCATCCAATAAGTTCATTTGTGTCATTGAATTAACATTTAGGTCATTTTTGTCCTCCCTAGGCATATTCTTGTCCAATTAGGGTTTTTATCCAATCTTGTGCATCCAATAGGTGTGTTTGTGTCATTGGATGACCATTTAGGTCATTTTCGTCCTCCCGAGGCTTATTCTCGACCAATTAGGGTTTTTAACCAATCTTGTGCATCCAATAAGTTCATTTGTGTCATTGAATTAACATTTAGGTCATTTTTTTCCTCCCTAGGCATATTCTTGTCCAATTAGGGTTTTTATCCAATCTTGTGCATCCAATAGGTGTGTTTGTGTCATTGGATAACCATTTAGGTCATTTTCGTCCTCCCGAGGCTTATTCTCGACCAATTAGGGTTTTTAACCAATCTTGTGCATCCAATAAGTTCATTTGTGTCATTGGATTAACATTTAGGTCATTTTCGTCCTCCCTAGGAATATTCTTGTCCAATTAGGGTTTTTAACCAATCTTGAGCATCCAATAGGTGTGTTTGTGTCATTGGATGCTCAATTAGGTCATTTTCGTCCTCCCTAGGCTTATTCTTGTTCAATTAGGGTTTTTAACCAATCTTGTGCATCCAATAGGTGTGTTTGTGTCATTGGATGATCAATTACGTCATTTTCGTCCTCCCTAGGCTTATTCTTGTTCAATTAGGGTTTTTAACCAATCTTGTGCATCCAATAGGTTTGTTTGTGTCATTGGATGATTAATTAGGACATTTTCGTCCTCCCTTGGCTTATTGTTGTCCAATTAGGGTTTTTAACCAATCTTGTGCATCCAATAGGTGTGTTTGTGTCAATGGATGATCAATTAGGTCATTTTCTTCCTCCTTAGGCTTATTCTTGTCCAATTAGGGTTTTTAACCAATCTTGTGCATCCAATAGGTGTGTTTGTGTCATTGGATGATCAATTAGGTCATTTTGATCCTCCCTAGGCTTATTCTTGTCCAATAGGGTTTTTAACCAATCTTGTGCATCCAATAAGTTCATTTTTGTCATTGAATTAACATTTAGGTCATTTTCGTCCTCCCTAGTCATATTCTTATCCATTTAGGGTTTTTAACCAATCTTGTGCATCCAATAGGTGTGTTTGTGTCATTGGATGATCAATTAGGTCATTTTCGTCTTCCCTAGGCTTATTCTTGTTCAATTAGGGTTTTTAACCAATCTTGTGCATCCAATAGGTGTGTTTGTGTCATTGGATGATCAATTAGGTCATTTTCATCCTCCCTAGGCTTATTCTTGCCAATTACTGTTTTTAACCAATCTTGTGCATCCAATAGGTGTGTTTGTGTCATTGGATGATCAATTAGGTCATTTTCGTCCTCCCTAGGCTTATTCTTGTTCAATTAGGGTTTTTAACCAATCTTGTGCATCCAATAGGTTTGTTTTTGTCATTGGATGATCAATTAGGTCATTTTCGTCCTCCCTAGGCTTATTCTTGTCCAATTAGGGTTTTTAACCAATCTTGTGCATCCAATAAGTTCATTTGTGTCATTGGATTAACATTTAGGTCATATCCGTCCTCCCTAGGCATATTCTTGACCAATTAGGGTTTTTAACCAATCTTGTGCATCCAATAGGTGTGTTTGTGTCATTGGATGATCAATTAGGTCATTTTCGTTCTCCCTAGGCTTATTCTTGTCCAATTAGGGTTTTTAACCAATCTTGTGCATCCAATATGTTCATTTGTGTTATTGCATTAACATTTAGGTCATATTCGTCCTCCCTAGGCATATTCTTGTCCAATTAGGGTTTTTAACCAATCTTGTGCATCCAATAGGTGTGTTTGTGTCATTGGATGATCAATTAGGTCATTTTCGTCCTCCCTAGGCTTATTCTTGTCCAATTAGGGTTTTTAACCAATCTTGTGCATCCAATAAGTTCATTTGTGTTGTTGGATGATCAATTAGGTCATTTTCGTCCTCCCTAGGCATATTCTTGTCCAACTAGGGTTTTTAACCAATCTTGTGCATCCAATAGGTGTGTTTGTGTCATGGGATGATCAATTAGGACATTTTCGTCCTCCCTTGGCTTATTCTTGTCCAATTAGGGTTTTTAACCAATCTTGTGCATCCAATAGGTGTGTTTGTGTCATTGGATGATCAATTAGGTCATTTTCGTCCTCCCTAGGCTTATTCTTGTTCAATTAGGGTTTTTAACCAATCTTGTGCATCCAATAGGTTTGTTTGTGTCATTGGAAGATCAATTTGGTCATTTTCGACCTCCCTAGGCTTATTCTTGTCTAATTAGGGTTTTTAACCAATCTTGTG
>JBBPBR010001855.1:208408-247243 GCA_037974775.1 Cicer pinnatifidum | reverse complement strand
CAATTAGGGTTTTTAACCAATCTTGTGCATCCAATAGGTGTGTTTGTGTCATTGGATGATCAATTAGGTCATTTTCATCCTCCCTAGGCTTATTCTTGCCAATTACTGTTTTTAACCAATCTTGTGCATCCAATAGGTGTGTTTGTGTCATTGGATGATCAATTAGGTCATTTTCGTCCTCCCTAGGCTTATTCTTGTTCAATTAGGGTTTTTAACCAATCTTGTGCATCCAATAGGTTTGTTTGTGTCATTGGATGATCAATTTGGTCATTTTCGTCCTCCCTAGGCTTATTCTTGTCCAATTAGGGTTTTTAACCACTCTTGTGCATCCAATAGGTGTGTTTGTGTCATTGGATGATCAATTAGGTCATTTTCGTCCTCCCTAGGCTTATTCTTGTTCAATTAGGGTTTTTAACCAATCTTGTGCATCCAATAGGTGTGTTTGTGTCATTGGATGATCAATTAGGTCATTTTCATCCTCCCTAGGCTTATTCTTGTCCAATTAGGGTTTTAAACCAGTCTTGTGCATCCAATAGGTGTGTTTGTGTCATTGGATGATCAATTAGGTCATTTTCGTCCTCCCTAGGCTTATTCTTGTTCAATTAGGGTTTTTAACCAATCTTGTGCATCCAATAGGTTTGTTTGTGTCATTGGATGATCAATTTGGTCATTTTCGTCCTCCCTAGGCTTATTCTTGTCCAATTAGGGTTTTTAACCAATCTTGTGCATCCAATAGGTGTGTTTGTGTCATTGGATGATCAATTAGGTCATTTTGATCCTACCTAGGCTTATTCTTGTCCAATTAGGGTTTTTAAGCAATCTTGTGCATCCAATAAGTTCATTTGTGTCATTGAATTAACATTTAGGTCATTTTTGTCCTCCCTAGGCCTATTCTTGTCCAATTAGGGTTTTTATCCAATCTTGTGCAACCAATAGGTGTGTTTGTGTCATTGGATGACCATTTAGGTCATTTTCGTCCTCCCTAGGCTTATTCTTGTCCAATTAGGGTTTTTAACCAATCTTGTGCATCCAATAGGTGTGTTTGTGTCATTGGATGATCAATTAGGTCATTTTCTTCCTCCCTAGGCTTATTCTTGTCCAACTAGGGTTTTTAACCAATCTTGTGCATCCAATAGGTGTGTTTGTGTCATTGGATGATCAATTATTTATTTTGATCCTCCCTAGGCTTATTCTTGTCCAATTAGGGTTTTTAACCAAACTTGTGCGTCCAATAAGTTCATTTGTGTCATTGGATTAACATTTAGGTCATTTTCGTCCTCCCTAGGCATATTCTTGTCCAATTAGGGTTTTTAACCAATCTTGTGCATCCAATAGGTGTGTTTGTGTCATTGGATGATCAATTAGGTCATTTTCGTCCTCCCTAGGCTTATTCTTGTCCAATTAGGGTTTTTAACCAATCTTGTGCATCCAATAGGTGTGTTTGTGTCATTGGATGATCAATTAGGTCATTTTCGTCCTTCCTAGGCATATTCTTGTCCAATTAGGGTTTTTAACCAGTCTTTTGCATCCAATAGGAGTGTTTGTGTCATTGGATGATCGATTAGGTCATTTTCGTCCTCCGAAGGCTTATTCTTGTCCAATTAGGGTTTTTAACCAATCTTGTGCATCCAATAAGTTCATTTGTGTCATTGGATTAACATTTAGGTCATTTTCATCCTCCCTAGGCATATTCTTGTCCAATTAGGGTTTTTAACCAATCTTGTGCTTCCAATAGGTGTGTTTGTGTCATTGGATGATCAATTAGGTCATTTTCGTCCTCCCTAGGCTTATTCTTGTCCAATTAGGATTTTTAACCAATCTTGTGCATCCAATAGGTGTGCTTGTGTCATTGTATGATCAATTAGGTCAATTTCATCCTCCCTAGGCATATTCTTGTCCAATTAGGGGTTTTACCTAATCTTGTGCATCCAATAGGTGTGTTTGTGGCAATGGATGATCAATTAGGTCATTTTCGTCCTCCCTAGGCTTATTCTTGTCCAATTAGGGTTTTTAACCAATCTTGTGCATCCAATAGGTGTGTTTGTGTCATTGGATGATCAATTAGGTCATTTTCGTCCTCCCTAGGCTTATTCTTGTCCAATTAGGGTTTTTAACCAATCTTGTGCATCCAATAGGTGTGTTTGTGTCATTGGACGATCAATTAGGTCTTTTTCGTCCTCCCTAGGCATATTCTTGTCAAATTAGGGTTTTTAACCAATCTTGTGCATCCAATAAGTTGAGTTGTGTCATTGGATTAACATTTGGGTCATTTTCGTCCTCCATAGGCTTATTCTTGTCCAATTAGGGTTTTTAACCAATCTTGTGCATCCAATAAGTTGAGCTGTGTCATTGGATTAACATTTAGGTCATTTTCGTCCTCCCTAGGCTTATTCTTGTCCAATTAGGGTTTTTAACCAATCTTGTGCATCCAATAAGTTCATTTGTGTCATTGGATTAACATTTAGGTCATTTTCGTCCTCCCTAGGCATATTCTTGTCCAATTAGGGTTTTTTATCAATCTTGTGCTTCCAATAGGTGTGTCTGTGTCATTGGATGATCAATTAGGTCATTTTCGTCCTCCCTAGGCTTATTCTTCTCCAATTAGGGTTTTTAACCAATCTTGTGCATCCAATAAGTTTGTTTGTTTCATTGAATTAATATTTAGGTCATTTTCGTCCTCCCTAGGCATATTCTTGTCCAATTAGGGTTTTTAACCAATCTTGTGCATCCAATAGGTGTGTTTGTGTCATTGGATGATCAATTAGGTCATTTTCGTCCTCCCTAGGCTTATTCTTGTCCAATTAGGGTTTTTAACCAATCTTCTGCATCCAATAAGTTCATTTGTGTCATTGGATGATCAATTAGGTCATTTTCGTCCTCCCTAGGCATATTCTTATCCAACTAGGGTTTTTAACCAATCTTGTGCATCCAATAGGTGTGTTTGTGTCATTGGATGATCAATTAGGTCATTTTCGTCCTCCCTAGGCTTATTCTTGTCCAATTAGGGTTTTTAACCAATCTTGTGCATCCAATAAGTTAGTTTGTGTCATTGGATGATCAATTAGGTCATTTTCGTCCTCCCTAGGCATATTCTTGTCCAATTAGGGTTTTTAACCAATCTTGTGCATCCAATAGGTGTGTTTGTGTCATTGGATGATCAATTAGGTCATTTTCGTCCTCCCTAGGCTTATTCTTGTCCAATTAGGGTTTTTAAGCAATCTTGATCATCCAATAAGTTTATTTGTGTCATTCGATTAACATTTAGGTCATTTTCGTCCTCCCTAGGCATATTCTTGTCCAATTAGGGTTTTTAACCAATCTTGTGCATCCAATAGGTGTGTTTGTGTCATTGGATGATCAATTAGGTCATTTTCGTCCTCCCTAGGCTTATTCTTGTCCAATTAGGGTTTTTAACCAATCTTGTGCATCCAATAAGTTCATTTGTGTCATTGGATGATCAATTAGGTCATTTTCATCCTCCCTAGGCTTATTCTTGTCCATTTAGGGTTTTTAACCAATCTTGTGCATCCAATAGGTGTGTTTGTGTCATTGGATGATCAATTAGGTCATTTTCGTCCTCCCTAGGCTTATTCTTGTCCAATTAGGGATTTTAACCAATCTTGTGCATCCAATAGGTGTGTTTGTGTCATTGGATGATCAATTAGGTCATTTTCGTCCTCCCTAGGCATATTCTTATCCAATTAGGGTTTTTAACCAATCTTGTGCATCCAATAGGTGTGTTTTTGTCATTGGATGATCAATTAGGTCATTTTCGTCCTCCCTAGGCTTATTCTTGTCCAATTAGGGTTTTTAACCAATCTTGTGCATCCAATAGGTGTATTTGTGTCATTGGATGATCAATTAGGTCATTTTCGTCCTCCCTAGGCTTATTCTTGTTCAATTAGGGTTTTTAACCAATCTTGTGCATCCAATAGGTTTGTTTGTGTCATTGGATGATCAATTTGGTCATTTTCGTCCTCCCTAGGCTTATTCTTGTCCAATTAGGGTTTTTAACCAATCTTGTGCATCCAATAGGTGTGTTTGTGTCATTGGATGATCAATTAGGTCATTTTCATCCTCCCTAGGCTTATTCTTGTCCAATTAGGGTTTTTAACCAATCTTGTGCATCCAATAAGTTCATTTTTGTCATTGAATTAACATTTAGGTCATTTTTGTCCTCCCTAGGCATATTCTTGTCCAATTAGGGTTTTTATCCAATCTTGTGCATCCAATAGGTGTGTTTGTGTCATTGGATGACCATTTAGGTCCTTTTCGTCCTCCCGAGGCTTATTCTCGACCAATTAGGGTTTTTTACCAATCTTGTGCATCCAATAAGTTCATTTGTGTCATTGAATTAACATTTAGGTCATTTTTGTCCTCCCTAGGCATATTCTTGTCCAATTAGGGTTTTTATCCAATCTTGTGCATCCAATAGGTGTGTTTGTGTCATTGGATGACCATTTAGGTCATTTTCGTCCTCCCGAGGCTTATTCTCGACCAATTAGGGTTTTTAACCAATCTTGTGCATCCAATAAGTTCATTTGTGTCATTGGATTAACATTTAGGTCATTTTCGTTCTCCCTAGGCATATACTTGTCCAATTAGGGTTTTTAACCAATCTTGATCATCCAATAGGTGTGTTTGTGTCATTGGATGATCAATTAGGTCATTTTCGTCCTCCCTAGGCTTATTCTTGTTCAATTAGGGTTTTTAACCAATCTTGTGCATCCAATAGGTGTGTTTGTGTCATTGGATGATGAATTAGGTCATTTTCGTCCTCCCTAGGCTTATTCTTGTCCAATTAGCGTTTTTAACCAATCTTGTGCATCCAATTGGTGTGTTTGTGTCATTGGATGATCAATTAGGTCATTTTTATCCTCCCTAGGCTTATTCTTGTCCAATTAGAGTTTTTAACCAATCTTGTGCATCCAATAGGTGTGTTTGTGTCATTGGATGATCAATTAGGTCATTTTGATCCTCCCTAGGCTTATTCTTGTCCAATTAGGGTTTTAACCAATCTTGTGCATCCAATAAGTTCATTTGTGTCATTGAATTAACATTTAGGTCATTTTCGTCCTCCCTAGTCATATTCTTATCGAATTAGGGTTTTTAACCAATCTAGTGCATCCAATAGGTGTGTTTGTGTCATTGGATGATCAATTAGGTCATTTTCGTCCTCCCTAGGCTTATTCTTGTTCAATTAGGGTTTTTAACCAATCTTGTGCATCCAATAGGTGTGTTTGTGTCATTGGATGATGAATTAGGTCATTTTCGTCCTCCCTAGGCTTATTCTTGTCCAATTAGGGTTTTTAACCAATCTTGTGCATCCAATAAGTTCATTTGTGTCATTGGATGATCAATTAGGTCATTTTCGTCCTCCCTAGGCATATTCTTGTCCATCTAGGGTATTAAACCAATCTTGTGCATCCAATAGGTGTGTTTGTGTCATTGGATGATCAATTAGGTCATATTCGTCCTCCCTAGGCTTATTCTTGTCGAATTATGGTTTTTGACCAATCTTGTGCATCCAATAGGTGTGTTTGTGTCAATGGATGACGAATTTTCGTCCTCCCTAGGCTTATTCTTGTCCAATTAGGGTTTTTAACCAATCTTGTGCATCCAATAGGTGTGTTTGTGTCATTGGATGATCAATTAGGTCATTTTCGTCCTCCCTAGGCTTATTCTTGTCCAATTAGGGTTTTTAACCAATCTTGTGCATCCAATAAGTTCATTTGTGTCATTGGATGATCAATTAGGTCATTTTCGTCCTCCCTAGGCATATTCTTGTACAATTAGGGTTTTTAACCAATCTTGTGCATCCAATAGGTGTGTTTGTGTCATTGGATGATCAATTAGGTCATTTTCGTCCTCCCTAGGCTTATTCTTGTCCAATTAGGGTTTTTAATCAATCTTGTGCATCCAATAAGTTCATTTGTGTCATTGGATTAACATTTAGGTCATTTTCGTCCTCCCTTTGCATATTCTTGAACAATTAGGGTTTTTAACCAATCTTGTGCTTCCAATAGGTGTGTTTGTGTCATTGAATGATCAATTAGGTCATTTTCGTCCTCCCTAGGCTTATTCTTGTCCAATTAGGGTTTTTAACCAATCTTGTGCATCCAATAAGTTCATTTGTGTCATTGGATGATCAATTAGGTCATTTTCGTCCTCCCTAGGTATATTCTTGTCCAACTAGGGTTTTTAACCAATCTTGTGCATCCAATAGATGTGTTTGTGTCTTCGGATTATCAATTAGGTCATTTTCGTCCTCCCTAGGCTTATTCTTGTCCAATTAGGGTTTTTAACCAATCTTGTGCATCCAATAGGTGTGTTTGTGTCATTGGATGATCAATTAGGTCATTTTCGTCCTCCCTAGGCTTATTCTTGTCCAATTAGGGTTTTTAACCAATCTTGTGCATCCAATAAGTTCATTTGTGTCATTGGATGATCAATTAGGTCATTTTCGTCCTCCCTAGGCATATTCTTGTCCAACTAGGGTTTTAAATCAATCTTGTGCATCCAATAGGTGTGTTTGTGTCATTGGATGATCAATTAGGTCATTTTCGTCCTCCCTAGGCTTATTCTTGTCCAATTAGGGTTTTTAACCAATCTTGTGCATCCAATAAGTTGAGTTGTGTCATTGGATGATCAATTAGGTCATTTTCGTCCTCCCTAGGCTTATTCTTGTCGAATTAGGGTTTTTAACCAATCTTGTGCATCCAATAGGTGTGTTTGTGTCATTGGATGATCAATTAGGTCATGTTCGTCGTCCCTAGGCTTATTCTTGTCCAATTAGGGTTTTTAACCAATCTTGTGCATCCGATATGTTTGTTTGTATCATTGAATTGATATTTAGGTCATTTTCGTCCTCCCTAGGCATATTCTTGTCCAATTAGGGTTTTTAACCAATCTTGTGCATCCAATAGGTGTGTTTGTGTCATTGGATGATCAATTAGGTCATTTTCGTCCTCCCTAGGCTTATTCTTGTCCAATTAGGGTTTTTAACCAATCTTGTGCATCCAATAAGTTCATTTGTGTCATTGGATGATCAATTAGGTCATTTTCGTCCTCCCTAGGCATATTCTTGTCCAGGTAGGGTTTTTAACCAATCTTGTGCATCCAATAGGTGTGTTTGTGTCATTGGATGATCAATTAGGTCATTTTCGTCCTCCCTAGGCATATTCTTGTCCAATTAGGGTTTTTAACCAATCTTGTGCATCCAATAGGTGTGTTTGTGTCATTGGATGATCAATTAGGTCATTTTCGTCCTCCCTAGGCTTATTCTTTTCCAATTACGGTTTTTAACCAATCTTGTGCATCTAATAACTTTGTTTGTGTCATTGAATTAATATTTAGGTCATTTTCGTCCTCCCTAGGCATATTCTTGTCCAATTAGGGTTTTTAACCACTCTTGTGCATCCAATAGGTGTGTTTGGGTCATTGGATGATCAATTAGGTCATTTTCGTCCTCCCTAGGCTTATTCTTGTCCAATTAGGGTTTTTAACCAATCTTGTGCATCCAATAGGCGTGTTTGTGTCATTGGATGATCAATTAGGTCATTTTCGTCCTCCCTAGGCATATTCTTGTCCAATTAGGGTTTTTAACCAATCTTGTGCATCCAATAGGTGTGTTTGTGTCATTGGATGATCAATTAGGTCATTTTCGTCCTCCCTAGGCTTATTCTTTTCGAATTAGGGTTTTTAACCAATCTTGTGCATCCAATAAGTTCATTTGTGTCATTGGATGATCAATTAGGTCATTTTCGTCCTCCCTAGGCATATTCTTGTCCAACTAGGGTTTTTAACCAATCTTGTGCATCCAATAGGTGTGTTTGTGTCATTGGATGATCAATAAGGTCATTTTCGTCCTCCATAGGCTTATTCTTGTCCAATTAGGGTTTTTAACATATCTTGTGCATCCAATAAGTTCATTTGTGTCATTGGATTAACATTTAGGTCATTTTCGTCCTCCCTAGGCATATTCTTGTCCAATTAGGGTTTTTAACCAATCTTGTGCATCCAATAGGTGTGTTTGTGTCATTGGATGATCAATTAGGTCATTTTGATCCTCCCTAGGCTTATTCTTGTCCAATTAGGGTTTTTAACCAATCTTTTGCATCCAATAAGTTCATTTGTGTCATTGGATTAACATTTAGGTCATTTGCGTCCTCCCTAGTCATATTCTTGTCCAATTAGGGTTTTTAACCAATCTTGAGCATCCAATAGGTGGGTTTGTGTCATTGGATGATCAATTAGGTCATTTTCGTCCTCCCTAGGCTTATTCTTGTCCAATTAGGGTTTTTAACCAATCTTGTGCATCCAATAGGTGTGTTTGTGTCATTGGATGATCAATTAGGTCATTTTCGTCCTCCCGAAGCTTATGCTCGACCAATTAGGGTTTTTAACCAATCTTGTGCATCCAATAGGTTCATTTGTGTCATTGGATTAACATTTAGGTCATTTTCCTGCTCCCTAGTCATATTCTTATCCAATTAGGTTTTTAACCAATCTTGTGCATCCAATAGGTGTGTTTGTGTCATTGGATGATCAATTAGGTCATTTTCGTCCTCCCGAAGCTTATTCTCGACCAATTAGGGTTTTTAACCAATCTTGTGCATCCAATAGGTTCATTTGTGTCATTGGATTAACATTTAGGTCATTTTCGTCCTCCCTAGTCACATTCTTATCCAATTAGGGTTTTTAACCAATCTTGTGCATCCAATAGGTGTGTTTGTGTCATTGGATGATAAATTAGGTCATTTTCGTCCTCCCTAGGCTTATTCATGTTCAATTAGGGTTTTTAACCAATCTTGTGCATCCAATAGGTGTGTTTGTGTCATTGGATGATCAATTAGGTCATTTTGATCCTCCCTAGGCTTATTCTTTTCCAATTAGGGTTTTTAATCAATCTTGTGCATCCAATAAGTTCATTTGTGTCATTAAATTAACATTTAGGTCATTTTCGTCCTCCCTAGTCATATTCTTATCCAATTAGGGTTTTTAACCAATCTTGTGCATCCAATAGGTGTGTTTGTGTCATTGGATGATCAATTAGGTCATTTTCGTCCTCCCTAGGCTTATTCTTGTTCAATTAGGGTTTTTAACCAATCTTGTGCATCCAATAGGTTTGCTTGTGTCATTGGATGATCAATTTGGTCATTTTCGTCCTCCCCAGGCTTATTCTTGTCCAATTAGGGTTTTTAACCATTCTTGTGCATCCAATAAGTTCATTTGTGTCATTGAATTAACATTTAGGTCATTTTCGTCCTCCCTAGTCATATTCTTATCCAATTAGGGTTTTTAACCAATCTTGTGCATCCAATAGGTGTGTTTGTGTCATTGGATGATCAATTAGGTCATTTTCGTCTTCCCTAGGCTTATTCTTGTTCAATTAGGGTTTTTAACCAATCTTGTGCATCCAATAGGTGTGTTTGTGTCATTGGATGATCAATTAGGTCATTTTGATCCTCCCTAGGCTTATTCTTGTCCAATAGGGTTTTAACCAATCTTGTGCATCCAATAAGTTCATTTGTGTCATCGAATTAACATTTAGGTCATTTTCGTCCTCCCTAGTCATATTCTTATCCAATTAGGGTTTTTAACCAATCTTGTGCATCCAATAGGTGTGTTTGTGTCATTGGATGATCAATTAGGTCATTTTCGTCTTCCCTAGGCTTATTCTTGTTCAATTAGGGTTTTTAACCAATCTTGTGCATCCAATAGGTGTGTTTATGTCATTGGATGATCAATTAGGTCATTTTCATCCTCCCTAGGCTTATTCTTGCCAATTACGGTTTTTAACCAATCTTGTGTATCCAATAGGTGTGTTTGTGTCATTGGATGATCAATTTAGGTCATTTTCGTCCTCCCTAGGCATATTCTTGGCCAATTAGGGTTTTTAACCAATCTTGAGCATCCAATAGGTGTGTTTGTGTCATTGGATGATCAATTAGGTCATTTTCGTCCTCCCTAGGCTTATTCATGTCCAATTAGGGTTTTTAACCAATCTTGTGCATCCAATAGGTGTGTTTGTGTCTTTCGATGATCAATTAGGTCATTTTCGTCCTCCCTAGGCTTATTCTTGTTCAATTAGGGTTTTTAACCAATCTTGTGCATCCAATAGGTTTGTTTGTGTCATTGGATGATCAATTTGGTCATTTTCGTCCTCCCTTGGCTTATTCTTGTCCAATTAGCGTTTTTTACCAATCTTGTGCATCCAATAGGTGTGTTTGTGTCATTGGATGACCATTTAGGTCATTTTCGTCCTCCCGAGGCTTATTCTCGACCAATTAGGGTTTTTAACCAATCTTGTGCATCCAATAAGTTCATTTGTGTCATTGGATTAACATTTAGGTCATTTTCGTCCTCCCTAGGCATATTCTTGTCCAATTAGGGTTTTTAACCAATATTGAGCATCCAATAGGTGTGTTTGTGTCATTGGATGATCAATTAGGTCATTTTCGTCCTCCCTATGCTTATTCTTGTCCAATTAGGGTTTTTAACCAATCTTGTGCATCCAATTGGTGTGTTTGTGTCATTGTATGATCAATTACGTCATTTTCGTCCTCCCTAGGCTTATTCTTGTTCAATTAGGGTTTTTAACCAATCTTGTGCATCCAATAGGTTTGTTTGTGTCATTGGATGATTAATTAGGTCATTTTCGTCCTCCCTTGGCTTATTCTTGTCCAATTAGGGTTTTTAACCAATCTTGTGCATCCAATAGGTGTTTTTGTGTCAATGGATGATCAATTAGGTCATTTTCTTCCTCCTTAGGCTTATTCTTGTCCAATTAGGGTTTTTAACCAATCTTGTGCATCCAATAGGCGTGTTTGTGTCATTGGATGATCAATTAGGTCATTTTGATCCTCCCTAGGCTTATTCTTGTCCAATTAGGGTTTTTAACCAATCTTGTGCATCCAATAAGTTCATTTGTGTCATTGAATTAACATTTTGGTCATTTTCGTCCTCCCTAGTCATATTCTTATCCAATTAGGGTTTTTAACCAATCTTGGGCATCCAATAGGTGTGTTTGTGTCTTTGGATGATCAATTAGGTCATTTTCGTCCTCCCTAGGCTTATTCTTGTTCAATTAGGGTTTTTAACCAATCTTGTGCATCCAATAGGTTTGTTTGTGTCATTGGATGATCAATTTGGTCATTTTCGTCCTCCCTTGGCTTATTCTTGTCCAATTAGGGTTTTTAACCAATCTTGTGCATCCAATAGGTGTGTTTGTGTTATTGGATGATCAATTACATCATTTTCGTCCTCCCTAGGCTTATTCTTGTTCAATTAGGGTTTTTAACCAATCTTGTGCATCCAATAGGTGTGTTTGTGTCTTTGGATGATCAATTAGGTCATTTTTGTCCTCCCTAGGCTTATTCTTGTCCAATTAGGGTTTTTAACCAATCTTGTGCATCCAATAGGTGTGTTTGTGTCATTGGATGATCAATTAGGTCATTTTCATCCTCCCTAGGTTTATTCTTGTCCAATTAGGGTTTTTAACCAATCTTGTGCATCCAATAGGTGTGTTTGTGTCATTGGATGATCAATTAGGTCATTTTCGTCCTCCCTAGGCTTATTCTTGTTCAATTAGGGTTTTTAACCAATCTTGTGCATCCAATAGGTTTGTTTGTGTCATTGGATGATCAATTTGGTCATTTTCGACCTCCCTAGGCTTATTCTTGTCCAATTAGGGTTTTTAACCAATCTTGTGCATCCAATAGGTGTATTTGTGTCATTGGATGATCAATTAGGTCATTTTCGTCCTCCCTAGGCTTATTCTTGTCCAATTAGGGTTTTTAACTAATCTTGTGCATCCAATAAGTTCATTTGTGTCATTGGATGATCAATTAGGTCATTTTCGTCCTCCCTAGGCATATTCTTGTCCAACTAGGGTTTTAAACCATTCTTGTGCATCTAATAGGTGTGTTTGTGTCATTTGATGATCAATTAGGTCATTTTCGTCATCCCTAGGCTTATTCTTGTCCAATTAGGGTTTTTAACCAATCTTGTGCAACCAATAGGTGTGTTTGTGTCATTGGATGATCAATTAGGTCATTTTCGTCCTCCCTAGGCTTATTCTTGTCCAATTAGGGTTTTTAACCAATCTTGTGCATCCAATAGGTGTGTTTGTGTCATTGGATGATCAATTAGGTCATTTTCGTCCTCCCTAGGCTTATTCTTGTCCAATTAGGGTTTTTAACCAATCTTGTGCATCCAATAGGTGTGTTTGTGTCATTGGATGATCAATTAGGTCATTTTCGTCCTTTCTATGCTTATTTTTGTCCAATTAGGGTTTTTAAGCAATCTTGTGCATCCAATAAGTTCATTTGTGTCATTGGATGATCAATTAGGTCATTTTCGTCCTCCCTAGGCATATTCTTGTCCAACTAGGGTTTCTAACCAATCTTGTGCTTCCAATAGATGTGTTTGTGTCATTGGATGATCAATTAGGTCATTTTCGTCCTCCCTAGGCTTATTCTTGTCCAATTAGGGTTTTTAACCAATCTTGTGCATCCAATAGGTGTGTTTGTGTCATTGGATGATCAATTAGGTCATTTTCGTCCTCCCTAGGCTTATTCTTGTCCAATTAGGGTTTTTAACCAATCTTGTGCATCCAATAGGTGTGTTTGTGTCATTGGATGATCAATTAGGTCATTTTCGTCCTCCCTAGGCTTATTCTTGTCCAATTAGGGTTTTTAACCAATCTTGTGCATCCAATAGGTGTGTTTGTGTCATTGGATGATCAATTAGGTCATTTTTGTCCTCCCTAGGCTTATTTTTGTCCAATTAGTGTTTTTAACCAATCTTGTGCATCCAATAAGTTCATTTGTGTCATTGGATGATCAATTAGGTCATTTTCATCCTCCCTAGGCATATTCATGTCCAACTATGGTTTTTAACCAATCTTGTGCATCCAATAGGTGTGTTTGTGTGATTGGATGATCAATTAGGTCATTTTCGTCCTCCCTAGGCTTATTCTTGTCCAATTAGGGTTTTTAACCAATCTTGTGCATCCAATAGGTGTGTTTGTGTCATTGGATGATCAATTAGGTCATTTTCGTCCTCCCTAGGCTTATTCTTGTCCAATTAGGGTTTTTAACCAATCTTGTGCATCCAATAGGTGTGTTTGTGTCATTGGATGATCAATTAGGTCATTTTTATCCTCCCTAGGCTTATTCTTGTCCAATTAGGATTTTTAACCAATCTTGTGCATCCAATAGGTGTGTTTGTGTCATTGGATGATCAATTAGGTCATTTTTGTCCTCCCTAGGCTTATTCTTGTCCAATTAGGGTTTTTAACCAATCTTGTGCATCCAATAGGTGTGTTTGTGTCATTGGATGATCAATTAGGTCATTTTCGTCCTCCCTAGGCTTATTCTTGTTCAATTAGGGTTTTTAACCAATCTTGTGCATCTAATAGGTGTGTTTGTGTCATTGGATGATCAATTAGGTCATTTTCGTCCTCCCTAGGCTTATTCTTGTCCAATTAGGGTTTTTAACCATTCTTGTGCATCCAATAACTTTGTTTGTGTCATTGACTTAATATTTAGGTCATTTTCGTCCTCCCTAGGCATATTCTTGTCCAATTAGGGTTTTTAACCAATCTTGTGCATCCAATAGGTGTGTTTGTGTCATTGGATGATCAATTAGGTCATTTTCGTCCTCCCTAGGCTTATTCTTGTCCAATTAGGGTTTTTAACCAATCTTGTGCATCCAATAACTTTGATTGTGTCATTGAATTAATATTTAGGTCATTTTCGTCCTCCCTAGGCATATTCTTGTCCAATTACGGTTTTTAACCAATCTTGTGCATCCAATAGGTGTGTTTGTGTCATTGGATGATCAATTAGGTCATTTTCGTCCTCCCTAGGCTTATTCTTGTCCAATTACGGTTTTTAACCAATCTTGTGCATCCAATAGGTGTGTTTGTGTCATTGGATGATCAATTAGGTCATTTTCGTCCTCCCTAGGCTTATTCTTGTCCAATTAGGGTTTTTAACCAATCTTGTGCATCCAATAGGTGTGTTTGTGTCATTGGATGATCAATTAGGTCAAATTAGGGTTTTTAAAAAATCTTGTGCATCCAATAAGTTCATTTGTGTCATTGGATGATCAATTAGGTCATTTTCGTCCTCCCTAGGCATATTCTTGTCCAACTAGGGTTTTTAACCAATCTTGTGCATCCAATAGGTGTGTTTGTGTCATTGGATGATCAATTAGGTCATTTTCGTCCTCCCTAGGCTTATTCTTGTCCAATTAGGGTTTTTAACCAATCTTGTGCATCCAATAGGTGTGTTTGTGTCATTGGATGATCAATTAGGTCACTTTGATCCTCCCTAGGCTTATTCTTGTCCAATAAGTGTTTTTAACCAATCTTGTGCATCCAATAAGTTCATTTGTGTCATTGGATTAACATTTAGGTCATTTTCGTCCTCCCTAGGCATATTCTTGTCCAATTAGGGTTTTTAACCAATCTTGTGCATCCAATAGGTGTGTTTGTGTCATTGGATGATCAATTAGGTCATTTTCGTCCTCCCTATGCTTATTCTTTTCCAATTAGGGTTTTTAACCAATCTTGTGCATCCAATAAGTTCATTTGTGTCATTGGATGATCAATTAGGTCATTTTCGTCCTTCCTAGGCATATTCTTGTCCAATTAGGGTTTTTAACCAACCTTGTGCATCCAATAGGTGTGTTTGTGTCATTGGATGATCAATTAGGTCATTTTCGTCCTCCCTAGGCTTATTCTTGTCCAATTAGGGTTTTTAACCAATCTTGTGCATCCAATAGGTGTGTTTGTGTCATTGGATGATCAATTAGGTCATTTTCGTCCTCCCTAGGCATATTCTTGTCCAATTAAGGTTTTTAACCAATCTTGTGCATCCAATAGGTGTGTTTGTGTCAATGGATGATCAATTAGGTCATTTTCGTCCTTCCTAGGCTTATTCTGGTCCAATTAGGGTTTTTAACCAATCTTGTGCATCCAATAAGTTCATTTGTGTCATTGGATTAACATTTAGGTCATTTTCGTCCTCCCTAGGCATATTCTTGTCCAATTAGGGTTTTTAACCAATCTAGTGCATCCAATAAGTTCATTTGTGTCATTGGATTAACATTTAGGTCATATCCATCCTCCCTAGGCATATTCTTGTCCAATTAGGGTTTTTAACCAATCTTGTGCATGCAATAGGTGTGTTTGTGTCATTGGATGATCAATTAGGTCATTTTCGTCCTCCCTAGGCTTATTCTTGTCCAATTAGGGTTTTTAACCAATCTTGTGCATCCAATAGGTGTGTTTGTGTCATTGGATGATCAATTAGGTCATTTTCGTCCTCCCTAGGCATATTCTTGTCCAATTAGGGTTTTTAACCAATCTTGTGCATCCAATAGGTGTGTTTGTGTCATTGGATGATCAATTAGGTCATTTGCGTCCTCCCTAGGCTTACTCTTGTCCAATTAGGGTTTTTAACCATTCTTGTGCATCCAATAAGTTCATTAGTGTCATTGGATGATCAATTAGGTCATTTTCGTCCTCCCTAGGCATGTTCTTGTCCAACTAGGGTTTTTAACCAATCTCGTGCATTCAATCGGTGTGTTTGTGTCATTGGATGATCAATTAGGTCATTTTCGTCCTCCCTAGGCTTATTCTTGTCCAATTAGGGTTTTTAACCAATCTTGTGAATCCAATATGTTCATTTGTGTCATTGGATTAACATTTAGGTCATTTTCGTCCTCCCTAGGCATATTCTTGTCCAATTAGGGTTTTTAACCAATCTTGTGCATCCAATAGGTGTGTTTGTGTCATTGGATGATCAATTAGGTTATTTTCGTCCTCCCTAGGCTTATTCTTGTCGAATTAGGGTTTTTAACCAATCTTGTGCATCCAATAAGTTGAGTTGTGTCATTGGATTAACATTTAGGTCATTTTCGTTCTCCCTAGGCTTATTCTTGTCCAATTAGGGTTTTTAACCAATCTTGTGCATCCAATAGGTGTGTTTGTATCATTGGATGATCAATTAGAACATTTTCGTCCTCCCTAGGCATATTCTTGTCCAATTAGGGTTTTTAACCAATCTTGTGCATCCAATAAAGTTCATTTGTGTCATTGGATTAACATTTAGGTCATTTTCGTCCTCCCTAGGCATATTCTTGTCCAATTAGGGTTTTTAACCAATCTTGTGCATCCAATAGGTGTGTTTGTGTCATTGGATGATCAATTAGGTCATTTTCGTCCTCCCTAGGCTTATTCTTGTCCAATTAGGGTTTTTAACCAATCTTGTGCATCCAATAACTTTGTTTGGGTCATTGAATTAATATTTAGGTCATTTTCGTCCTCCGTAGGCATATTCTTGTCCAATTAGGGTTTTTAACAAATCTTGTGCATCCAATAGGTGTGTTTGTGTCATTGGATGATCAATTAGGTCATTTTCGTCCTCCCTAGGCTTATTCTTGTCCAATTAGGGTTTTTAACCAATCTTGTGCATCCAATAGGTGTGTTTGTGTCATTGGATGATCAATTAGGTCATTTTCGTCCTCCCTAGGCATATTCTTGTCCAATTAGGGTTTTTAACCAATCTTGTGCATCCAATAGGTGTGTTTGTGTCATTGGATGATCAATTAGGTCATTTTCGTCCTCCCTAGACATATTCTTGTCCAATTAGGGTTTTTAACCAATCTTGTGCATCCAATAGGTGTGTTTGTGTCATTTGATGATCAATTAGGTCATTTTCGTCCTCCCTAGGCTTATTCTTGTCCAATTAGGGTTTTTAACCAATCTTGTGCATCCAATAGGTGTGTTTGTGTCATTGGATGTTCAATTAGGTCATTTTCGTCCTTCCTAGGCATATTCTTGTCCAATTAGGGTTTTTAACCAGTCTTTTGCATCCAATAGGTGTGTTTGTGTTATTGGATGATCAATTAGGTCATTTTCGTCCTCCGAAGGCTTATTCTTGTCCAGTTAGGGTTTTTAACCAATCTTGTGCATCCAATAAGTTCATTTGTGTCATTGGATTAACATTTAGGTCATTTTCGTCCTCCCTAGGCATATTCTTGTCCAATTAGGGTTTTTAACCAATCTTGTGCATCCAATAGGTGTGTTTGTGTCATTGGATGATCAATTAGGTCATTTTCGTCCTCCCTAGGCTTATTCTTGTCCAATTAGGGTTTTTAACCAATCTTGTGCATCCAATTGGTGTGTTTGTGTCATTGTATGATCAATTACGTCATTTTCGTCCTCCCTAGGCTTATTCTTGTTCAATTAGGGTTTTTAACCAATCTTGTGCATCCAATAGGTTTGTTTGTGTCATTGGATGATTAATTAGGTCATTTTCGTCCTCCCTTGGCTTATTCTTGTCCAATTAGGGTTTTTAACCAATCTTGTGCATCCAATAGGTGTTTTTGTGTCAATGGATGATCAATTAGGTCATTTTCGTCCTCCCGAGGCTTATTCTCGACCAATTAGGGTTTTTAACCAATCTTGTGCATCCAATAAGTTCATTTGTGTCATTGGATTAACATTTAGGTCATTTTCGTCCTCCCTTGGCATATTCTTGTCCAATTAGGGTTTTTAACCAATATTGAGCATCCAATAGGTGTGTTTGTGTCATTGGATGATCAATTAGGTCATTTTCGTCCTCCCTATGCTTATTCTTGTCCAATTAGGGTTTTTAACCAATCTTGTGCATCCAATTGGTGTGTTTGTGTCATTGTATGATCAATTACGTCATTTTCGTCCTCCCTAGGCTTATTCTTGTTCAATTAGGGTTTTTAACCAATCTTGTGCATCCAATAGGTTTGTTTGTGTCATTGGATGATTAATTAGGTCATTTTCGTCCTCCCTTGGCTTATTCTTGTCCAATTAGGGTTTTTAACCAATCTTGTGCATCCAATAGGTGTTTTTGTGTCATTGGATGATCAATTAGGTCATTTTCGTCCTCCCTAGGCTTATTCTTGTCCAATTAGGGTTTTTAACAAATCTTGTGCATCCAATAAGTTCATTTGTGTCATTGGATGATCAATTAGGTCATTTTCGTTCTCCCTAGGCTTATTCTTGTCCAATTAGGGTTTTTAACCAATTAGTGCATCCAATTGGTGTGTTTGTGTCATTGGATGATCAATTAGGTCATTTTCGTCCTCCCTAGGCTTATTCTTGTCCAATTAGGGTTTTTAACCAATCTTGTGCATCCAATAGGTGTGTTTGTGTCATTGGATGATCAATTAGGTCATTTTCGTCCTCCCTAGACTTATTCTTGTCAAATTAGGGTTTTTAACCAATCTTGTGCATCCAATAACTTTGTTTGTGTCATTGAATTAATATTTAAGTCATTTTCGTCCTCCCTAGGCATATTCTTGTCCAATTAGGGTTTTTAACCAATCTTGTGCATCCAATAGGTGTGTTTGTGTCATTGGATGATCAATTAGGTCATTTTCGTCCTCCCTAGGCTTATTCTTGTCCAATTAGGGTTTTTAACAAATCTTGTGCATCCAATAAGTTCATTTGTGTCATTGGATGATCAATTAGGTCATTTTCGTCCTTTCTATGCTTATTCTTGTCCAATTAGGGTTTTTAGCCAATCTTGTGCATCCAATAAGTTCATTTGTTTCATTGGATGATCAATTAGGTCATTTTCGTCCTCCCTAGGCATATTCTTGTCCAACTAGGGTTTTTAACCAATCTTGTGCTTCCAATAGGTGTGTTTGTGTCATTGGATGATCAATTAGGTCATTTTCGTCCTTTATATGCTTATTCTTGTCCAATTAGGGTTTTTAACCAATCTTGTGCATCCAATAAGTTCATTTGTGTCAATGGATTAACATTTAGGTCATTTTCGTCCTCCCTAGGCATATTCTTGTCCAATTAGGGTTTTTAACCAATCTTGTGCATCCAATAGGTGTGTTTGTGTCATTGGATGATCAATTAGGTCATTTTCGTCCTTTCTATGCTTATTCTTGTCCAATTAGGGTTTTTAACCAATCTTGTGCATCCAAAAACTTTGTTTGTGTCATTGAATTAATATTTAGGTCATTTTCGTCCTCCCTAGGCATATTCTTGTCCAATTAGGGTTTTTAACCAATCTTGTGCATCCAATAGGTGTGTTTGTGTCATTGGATGATCAATTAGGTCATTTTCGTCCTCCCTAGGCTTATTCTTGTCCAATTAGGGTTTTTAACCAATCTTGTGCTTCCAATAGGTGTATTTGTGTCATTGGATGATCAATTAGGTCATTCTCGTCCTCCCTAGGCTTATTAATGTCCAATTAGGGTTTTTAACCAATTTTGTGCATCCAATGAGTTTGTTTGTGTCACTGAATTAATATTTAGATCATTTTCGTCCTCCCTAGGCATATTCTTGTCCAATTAGGGTTCTTAACCAATCTTGTGCATCCAATAGGTGTGTTTGTTTCACTGGATGATCAATTAGGTCATTTTCGTCCTCCCTAGGCATATTCTTGTCCAATTAGGGTTTTTAACCAATCTTGTGCATCCAATAGGTGTGTTTGTGTCATTGGATGATCAATTAGGTCATTTTCGTCCTCCCTAGGCTTATTCTTGTCCAATTAGGGTTTTTAACCAATCTTGTGCTTCCAATAGGTGTATTTGTGTCATTGGATGATCAATTAGGTCATTCTCGTCCTCCCTAGGCTTATTAATGTCCAATTAGGGTTTTTAACCAATCTTGTGCATCCAATGAGTTTGTTTGTGTCACTGAATTAATATTTAGATCATTTTCGTCCTCCCTAGGCATATTCTTGTCCAATTAGGGTTTCTAACCAATCTTGTGCGTCCAATAGGTGTGTTTGTGTCATTGGATGATCAATTAGGTCATTTTCGTCCTCCCTAGGCATATTCTTGTCCAATTAGGGTTTTTAACCAATCTTGTGCATCCAATAGGTGTGTTTGTGTCATTGGATGATCAATTAGGTCATTTTCGTCCTCCCTAGGCTTATTCTTGTCCAATTAGGGTTTGTAACCAATCTTGTACATCCAATAAGTTCATTTGTGTCATTCGATTAACATTTAGGTCATTTTCGTCCTCCCTAGGCATATTCTTGTCCAATTAGGGTTTTTAACCAATCTTGTGCATCCAATAGGTGTGTTTGTGTCATTGGATGATCAATTAGGTCATTTTCGTCCTCCCTAGGCTTATTCTTGTCCAATTAGGGTTTTTAACCAATCTTGTACATCCAATAAGTTTATTTGTGTCATTGGATTAACAGTTAGGTCATTTTCGTCCTCCCTAGGCATATTCTTGTCCAATTAGGGTTTTTAACCAATCTTGTGCTTCCAATAGGTGTGTTTGTGTCATTGAATGATCAATTAGGTCATTTTCGTCCTCCCCAGGCTTATTCTTGTCCAATTAGAGTTTTTAACCAATCTTGTGTATCCAATAACTTTGTTTGTGTCATTGAATTAATATTTAGGTCATTTTCGTCCTCCCTAGGCATATTCTTGTCCAATTAGGGTTTTTAACCAATCTTGTGCATCCAATAGGTGTGTTTGTGTCATTGGATGATCAATTAGGTCATTTTCGTCCTCCCTAGGCTTATTCTTGTCCAATTAGGGTTTTTAACCAATCTTGTGCATCCAATAAGTTCATTAGGGTCATTGGATGATCAATTAGGTCATTTTCGTCCTCCCTAGGCATGTTCTTGTCCAACTAGGGTTTTTAACCAATCTTGTGCATCCAATAGGTGTGTTTGTGTCATTGGATGATCAATTAGGTCATTTTCGTCCTCCCTCGGCTTATTCTTGTCCAATTAGGGTTTTTAACCATTCTTGTGCATCCAATAAGTTTGTTTGTGTCATTGAATTAATATTTAGGTCATTTTCGTCCTCCCTAGGCGTATTCTTGTCCAATTAGGGTTTTTAACCAATCTTGTGCATCCAATAGGTGTGTTTGTGTCATTGGATGATCAATTAGGTCATTTTCGTCCTCCCTAGGCTTATTCTTGTTCAATTAGGGTTTTTAACCAATCTTGTGCATCCAACAGGTTTGTTTGTGTCATTGGATGATCAATTAGGTCATTTTCGTCCTCCCTAGGCTTATTCTTGTCCAATTAGGGTTTTTAACCAATCTTGTGCATCCAATAGGTGTGTTTGTGTCATTGAATTAACATTTAGGTCATTTTCGTCCTTCCTAGGCATATTCTTGTCCAATTAGGGTTTTTAACCAATCTTGTGCATCCAATACGTGTGTTTGTGTCATTGGATGATCAATTACGTCATTTTGATCCTCCCTAGGCTTATTCTTGTCCAATTAGGGTTTTTAACCAATCTTGTGCATCCAATAAGTTCATTTGTGTCATTGGATTAACATTTAGGTCATTTTCGTCCTCCTTAGGGATATTCTTGTCCAATTAGGGTTTTTAACCAATCTTGTGCATCTAATAGGTGAGTTTATGTCATTGGATGATCAATTAGGTCATTTTCGTCCTCCCTAGGCTTATTCTTGTTCAATTAGGGTTTTTAACCAATCTTGTGCATCCAATAGGTGTGTTTGTGTCATTGGATGATCAATTAGGTCATTTTGATCCTCCCTAGGCTTATTCTTGTCCAATAGGGTTTTAACCAATCTTGTGCATCCAATAAGTTCATTTGTGTCATCGAATTAACATTTAGGTCATTTTCGTCCTCCCTAGTCATATTCTTATCCAATTAGGGTTTTTAACCAATCTTGTGCATCCAATAGGTGTGTTTGTGTCATTGGATGATCAATTAGGTCATTTTCGTCTTCCCTAGGCTTATTCTTGTTCAATTAGGGTTTTTAACCAATCTTGTGCATCCAATAGGTGTGTTTATGTCATTGGATGATCAATTAGGTCATTTTCATCCTCCCTAGGCTTATTCTTGCCAATTACGGTTTTTAACCAATCTTGTGTATCCAATAGGTGTGTTTGTGTCATTGGATGATCAATTTAGGTCATTTTCGTCCTCCCTAGGCATATTCTTGGCCAATTAGGGTTTTTAACCAATCTTGAGCATCCAATAGGTGTGTTTGTGTCATTGGATGATCAATTAGGTCATTTTCGTCCTCCCTAGGCTTATTCATGTCCAATTAGGGTTTTTAACCAATCTTGTGCATCCAATAGGTGTGTTTGTGTCTTTCGATGATCAATTAGGTCATTTTCGTCCTCCCTAGGCTTATTCTTGTTCAATTAGGGTTTTTAACCAATCTTGTGCATCCAATAGGTTTGTTTGTGTCATTGGATGATCAATTTGGTCATTTTCGTCCTCCCTTGGCTTATTCTTGTCCAATTAGCGTTTTTTACCAATCTTGTGCATCCAATAGGTGTGTTTGTGTCATTGGATGACCATTTAGGTCATTTTCGTCCTCCCGAGGCTTATTCTCGACCAATTAGGGTTTTTAACCAATCTTGTGCATCCAATAAGTTCATTTGTGTCATTGGATTAACATTTAGGTCATTTTCGTCCTCCCTAGGCATATTCTTGTCCAATTAGGGTTTTTAACCAATATTGAGCATCCAATAGGTGTGTTTGTGTCATTGGATGATCAATTAGGTCATTTTCGTCCTCCCTATGCTTATTCTTGTCCAATTAGGGTTTTTAACCAATCTTGTGCATCCAATTGGTGTGTTTGTGTCATTGTATGATCAATTACGTCATTTTCGTCCTCCCTAGGCTTATTCTTGTTCAATTAGGGTTTTTAACCAATCTTGTGCATCCAATAGGTTTGTTTGTGTCATTGGATGATTAATTAGGTCATTTTCGTCCTCCCTTGGCTTATTCTTGTCCAATTAGGGTTTTTAACCAATCTTGTGCATCCAATAGGTGTTTTTGTGTCAATGGATGATCAATTAGGTCATTTTCTTCCTCCCTAGGCTTATTCTTGTCCAATTAGGGTTTTTAACCAATCTTGTGCATCCAATAGGTGTGTTTGTGTCATTGGATGATCAATTAGGTCATTTTGATCCTCCCTAGGCTTATTCTTGACCAATTAGGGTTTTTAACAAATCTTGTGCATCCAATAAGTTCATTTGTGTCATTGAATTAACATTTTGGTCATTTTCGTCCTCCCTAGTCATATTCTTATCCAATTAGGGTTTTTAACCAATCTTGTGCATCCAATAGGTGTGTTTGTGTCTTTGGATGATCAATTAGGTCATTTTCGTCCTCCCTAGGCTTATTCTTGTTCAATTAGGGTTTTTAACCAATCTTGTGCATCCAATAGGTTTGTTTGTGTCATTGGATGATCAATTTGGTCATTTTCGTCCTCCCTTGGCTTATTCTTGTCCAATTAGGGTTTTTAACCAATCTTGTGCATCCAATAGGTGTGTTTGTGTCATTGGATGATCAATTACGTCATTTTCGTCCTTCCTAGGCTTATTCTTGTTCAATTAGGGTTTTTAACCAATCTTGTGCATCCAATAGGTGTGTTTGTGTCTTTGGATGATCAATTAGGTCATTTTTGTCCTCCCTAGGCTTATTCTTGTCCAATTAGGGTTTTTAACCAATCTTGTGCATCCAATAGGTGTGTTTGTGTCATTGGATGATCAATTAGGTCATTTTCATCCTCCCTAGGCTTATTCTTGTCCAATTAGGGTTTTTAACCAATCTTGTGCATCCAATAGGTGTGTTTGTGTCATTGGATGATCAATTAGGTCATTTTCGTCCTCCCTAGGCTTATTCTTGTTCAATTAGGGTTTTTAACCAATCTTGTGCATCCAATAGGTTTGTTTGTGTCATTGGATGATCAATTTGGTCATTTTCGACCTCCCTAGGCTTATTCTTGTCCAATTAGGGTTTTTAACCAATCTTGTGCATCCAATAGGTGTATTTGTGTCATTGGATGATCAATTAGGTCATTTTCATCCTCCCTAGGCTTATTCTTGTCCAATTAGGGTTTTAAACCAATCTTGTGCATCCAATAAGTTCATTTGTGTCATTGAATTAACATTTAGGTCATTTTTGTCCTCCCTAGGCATATTCTTGTCCAATTAGGGTTTTTATCCAATCTTGTGCATCCAATAGGTGTGTTTGTGTCATTGGATAACAATTTTGGTCATTTTCGTCCTCCCGAGGCTTACTCTCGACCAATTAGGGTTTTTAACCAATCTTGTGCATCCAATAAGTTCATTTGTGTCATTGGATTAACATTTAGGTCATTTTCGTCCTCCCTAGGCATATTCTTGTCCAATTAGGGTTTTTAACCAATCTTGAGCATCCAATAGGTGTGTTTGTGTCATTGGATGATCAATTAGGTCATTTTCGTCCTCCCTAGGCTTATTCTTGTCCAATTAGGGTTTTTAACCAATCTTGTGCATCCAATAGGTGTGTTTGTGTCATTGGATGATCAATTACGTCATTTTCGTCCTCCCTAGGCTTATTCTTGTTCAATTAGGGTTTTTAACCAATCTTGTGCATCCAATAGGTTTGTTTGTGTCATTGGATGATTAATTAGGTCATATTCGTCCTCCCTTGGCTTATTGTTGTCCAATTAGGGTTTTTAACCAATCTTGTGCATCCAATAGGTGTGTTTGTGTCAATGGATGATCAATTAGGTCATTTTCTTCCTCCCTAGGCTTATTCTTGTCTAATTAGGGTTTTTAACCAATCTTGTGCATCCAATAGGTGTGTTTGTGTCATTGGATGATCAATTAGGTCATTTTGATCCTCCTTAGGCTTATTCTTGTCCAATAGGGTTTTTAACCAATCTTGTGCATCCAATAAGTTCATTTGTGTCATTGAATTAACATTTAGGTCATTTTCGTCCTCCCTAGTCATATTCTTATCCAATTAGGGTTTTTAACCAATCTTGTGCATCCAATAGATGTGTTTGTGTCA
Organism: Cicer pinnatifidum; assembly: GCA_037974775.1. Classification (NCBI taxonomy): domain Eukaryota; kingdom Viridiplantae; phylum Streptophyta; class Magnoliopsida; order Fabales; family Fabaceae; genus Cicer; species Cicer pinnatifidum. The sequence goes on along the minus strand of JBBPBR010001855.1, from coordinate 222,439 downwards.
TTGGATGATCAATTAGGTCATTTTCGTCTTCCCTAGGCTTATTCTTGTTCAATTAGGGTTTTTAACCAATCTTGTGCATCCAATAGGTGTGTTTGTGTCATTGGATGATCAATTAGGTCATTTTCATCCTCCCTAGGCTTATTCTTGCCAATTACGGTTTTTAACCAATCTTGTGCATCCAATAGGTGTGTTTGTGTCATTGGATGATCAATTAGGTCATTTTCGTCCTCCCTAGGCTTATTCTTGTTCAATTAGGGTTTTTAACCAATCTTGTGCATCCAATAGGTTTGTTTGTGTCATTGGATGATCAATTTTGTCATTTTCGTCCTCCCTACGCTTATTCTTGTCCAATTAGGGTTTTTAACCAATCTTGTGCATCCAATAGGTGTGTTTGTGTCATTGGATGATCAATTAGGTCATTTTCATCCTCCCTAAGCTTATTCTTGTCCAATTAGGGTTTTTAACCAATCTTGTGCATCCAATTGGTGTGTTTGTGTCATTGGATGACCATTTAGGTCCTTTTCGTCCTCCCGAGGCTTATTCTCGACCAATTAGGGTTTTTAACCAATCTTGTGCATCCAATAAGTTCATTTGTGTCATTGAATTAACATTTAGGTCATTTTTGTCCTCCCTAAGCATATTCTTGTCCAATTAGGGTTTTTATCCAATCTTGTGCATCCAATAGGTGTGTTTGTGTCATTGGATGACCATTTAGGTCATTTTCGTCCTCCCGAGGCTTATTCTCGACCAATTAGGGTTTTTAACCAATCTTGTGCAACCAATAAGTTCATTTGTGTCATTGGATTAACATTTAGGTCATTTTCGTCCTCCCTAGGCATATACTTGTCCAATTAGGGTTTTTAACCAATCTTGAGCATCCAATAGGTGTGTTTGTGTCATTGGATGATCAATTAGGTCATTTTCGTCCTTCCTAGGCTTATTCTTGTCCAATTAGGATTTTTAACCAATCTTGTGCACCCAATAGGTGTGTTTGTGTCATTGGATGATCAATTACGTCATTTTCGTCCTCCGTAGGCTTATTCTTGTTCAATTAGGGTTTTTAACCAATCTTGTGCATCCAATAGGTGTGTTTGTGTCATTGGATGATCAATTAGGTCATTTTCGTCCTCCCTAGGCTTATTCTTGTCCAATTAGCGTTTTTAACCAATCTTGTGCATCCAATTGGTGTGTTTGTGTCATTGGATGATCAATTAGGTCATTTTCATCCTCCCTAGGCTTATTCTTGTCCAATTAGGGTTTTTAACCAATCTTGTGCATCCAATAGGTGTGTTTGTGTCATTGGATGATCAATTACGTCATTTTCGTCCTCCCTAGGCTTATTCTTGTTCAATTAGGGTTTTTAACCAATCTTGTGCATCCAATAAGTTTGTTTGTGTCATTGGATGATTAATTAGGTCATTTTCGTCCTCCCTTGGCTTATTGTTGTCCAATTAGGGTTTTTAACCAATCTTGTGCATCCAATAGGTGTGTTTGTGTCAATGGATGATCAATTAGGTCATTTTCTTCCTCCCTAGGCTTATTCTTGTCCAATTAGGGTTTTTAACCAATCTTGTGCATCCAATAGGTGTGTTTGTGTCATTGGATGATCAATTAGGTCATTTTGATCCTCCCTAGGCTTATTCTTGTCCAATAGGGTTTTTAACCAATCTTGTGCATCCAATAAGTTCATTTGTGTCATTGAATTAACATTTAGGTCATTTTCGTCCTCCCTAGTCATATTCTTATCCAATTAGGGTTTTTAACCAATCTTGTGCATCCAATAGGTGTGTTTGTGTCATTGGATGATCAATTAGGTCATTTTTGTGCTCCCTAGGCTTATTCTTGTTCAATTAGGGTTTTTAACCAATCTTGTGCATCCAATAGGTGTGTTTGTGTCATTGGATGATCAATTAGGTCATTTTCATCCTCCCTAGGCTTATTCTTGTCCAATTACGGTTTTTAACCAATCTTGTGCATCCAATAGGTGTGTTTGTGTCATTGGATGATCAATTAGGTCATTTTCGTCCTCCCTAGGCTTATTCTTGCCCAATTAGGGTTTTTAACCAATCTTGTGCATCCAATAACTTTGTTTGTGTCATTGAATTAATATTTAGGTCATTTTCGTCCTCCCTAGGCATATTCTTGTCCAATTAGGGTTTTTAACCAATCTTGTGCATCCAATAGGTGTGTTTGTGTCATTGGATGATCAATTAGGTCATTTTCGTCCTCCCTAGGCTTATTCTTGTCCAATTAGGGTTTTTAACCAATCTTGTTCATCCAATAGGTGTGTTTGTGTCAATGGATGATCAATTAGGTCGTTTTCGTCGTCCCTAGGCTTATTCATGTCCAATTAGGGTTTTTAACCAATCTTGTGCATCCAATAGGTGTGTTTGTGTCATTGGATGATCAATTAGGTCATTTTCGTCCTACCTAGACTTATTCTTGTCAAATTAGGGTTTTTAATCAATCTTGTGCATCCAATAACTTTGTTTGTGTCATTGAATTAATATTTAGGTCATTTTCGTCCTCCCTAGGCATATTCTTGTCCAATTAGGGTTTTTAACCAATCTTGTGCATCCAATAGGTGTGTTTGTGTCATTGGATGATCAATTAGGTCATTTTCGTCCTCCCTAGGCTTATTCTTGTCCAATTAGGGTTTTTAACCAATCTTGTGCATCTAATAAGGTCATTTGTGTAATTGGATTAACATTTAGGTCATTTTCGTCCTCCCTAGGCTTATTCTTGCCCAATTAGGGTTTTTAACCAATCTTGTGCATCCAATAAGTTGAGTTGTGTCATTGGATTAGCATTTAGGTCATTTTCGTCCTCCCTAGGCTTATTCTTGTCCAATTAGGGTTTTTAACCATTCTTGTGCATCCAATAAGTTCATTTGTGTCATTGGATTAACATTTAGGTCATTTTCGTCCTCCCTAGCCATATTCTTGTCCAATTAGGGTTTTTAACCAATCTTGTGCATCCAATAAAATAAGTTGTGTCATTGGATTAACATTTAGGTTATTTTCGTCCTCCCTAGGCATATTCTTGTCCAATTAGGGTTTTTAACCAATCTTGTGCATCCAATAGGTGTGTTTGTGTCATTGGATGATCAATTAGGTCATTTTCTTCCTCCCTAGGCTTATTCTTGTTCAATTAGGGTTTTTAACCAATCTTGTGCATCCAATAGGTGTGTTTGTGTCATTGGATGATCAATTAGGTCATTTTCGTCCTCCCTAGGCTTATTCTTGTCCAATTAGCGTTTTTAACCAATCTTGTGCATCCAATTGGTGTGTTTGTGTCATTGGATGATCAATTAGGTCATTTTCATCCTCCCTAGGCTTATTCTTGTCCAATTAGGGTTTTTAACCAATCTTGTGCATCCAATAGGTGTATTTGTGTCATTGGATGATCAATTAGGTCATTTTCATCCTCCCTAGGCTTATTCTTGTCCAATTAGGGTTTTTAAACCAATCTTGTGCATCCAATAAGTTCATTTGTGTCATTGAATTAACATTTAGGTCATTTTTGTCCTCCCTAGGCATATTCTTGTCCAATTAGGGTTTTTATCCAATCTTGTGCATCCAATAGGTGTGTTTGTGTCATTGGATAACCATTTAGGTCATTTTCGTCCTCCCGAGGCTTATTCTCGACCAATTAGGGTTTTTAACCAATCTTGTGCATCCAATAAGTTCATTTGTGTCATTGGATTAACATTTAGGTCATTTTCGTCCTCCCTAGGCATATTCTTGTCCAATTAGGGTTTTTAACCAATCTTGTGCTTCCAATAGGTGTGTTTGTTCATTGGATGATCAATTAGGTCATTTTCGTCCTCACTAGGCTTATTCTTGTCCAATTAGGGTTTTTAACCAATCTTGTGCATCCAATAGGTGTGTTTGTGTCATTGGATGATCAATTAGGTCATTTTTGTCCTCCCTAGGCTTATTCTTGTCCAATTAAGGTTTTTAACCAATCTTGTGCATCCAATAACTTTGATTGTGTCATTGAATTAATATTTAGGTCATTTTCGTCCTCCCTAGGCATATTCTTGTCCAATTAGGGTTTTTAACCAATCTTGTGCATCCAATAGGTGTGTTTGTGTCATTGGATGATCAATTAGGTCATTTTCGTCCTCCCTAGGCTTATTCTTGCCCAATTAGGGTTTTTAACCAATCTTATGCATCCAATAAGTTCATTTGTGTCATTGGATTAACATTTAGGTCATTTTCGTCCTCCATAGGCATATTCTTGTCCAATTAGGGTTTTTAACCATTCTTGTGCTTCCATTAGGTGTGTTTGTGTCATTGGATGATCAATTAGGTCATTTTCGTCCTCCCTAGGCTTATTCTTGTCCTATTAGGATTTTTAACCAATCTTGTGCATCCAATAGGTGTGTTTGTGTCATTGGATGATCAATTAGGTCATTTTTGTCCTCCCTAGGCTTATTCTTGTCCAAATAGGGTTTTTAACCAATCTTGTGCATCCAATAACTTTGATTGTGTCATTGAATTAATATTTAGGTCATTTTCGTCCTCCCTAGGCATATTCTTGTCCAATTAGGGTTTTTAACCAATCTTGTGCATCCAATAGGTGTGTTTGTGTCATTGGATGATCAATTAGGTCATTTTCGTCCTCCCTAGGCTTATTCTTGTCCAATTAGGGTTTTTAACCAATCTTGTGCATCCAATAGGTGTGTTTTTGTCATTGGATGATCAATTAGGTCATTTTCGTCCTCCCTAGGCTTATTCTTGTCCAATTCGGGTTTTTAACCAATCTTGTGCATCCAATAAGTTCATTTGTGTCATTGGATGATCAATAAGGTCATTTTCGTCCTCCCTAGGCTTATTTTTGTCCAATTAAGGTTTTTAACCAATCTTGTGCATCCAATAACTTTGTTTGTGTCATTGAATTAATATTTAGGTCATTTTCGTCCTCCCTAGGCATATTCTTGTCCAATTAGGGTTTTTAACCAATCTTGTGCATCCAATAGGTGTGTTTGTGTCATTGGATGATCAATTAGGTCATTTTCGTCCTCCCTAGGTTTATTCTTGTCCAATTAGGGTTTTTAACTAATCTTGTGCATCCAATAGGTGTGTTTGCGTCATTGGATGATCAATTAGGTCATTTTCGTCCTCCCTAGGTTTATTCTTGTCCAATTAGGGTTTTTAACCAATCTTGTGCATCCAATAGGTGTGTTTGTGTCATTGGATGATCAATTAGGTCATTTTCGTCCTCCCTAGGCTTATTCTTGTCCAATTAGGGTTTTTAACCAATCTTGTGCATCCAATAATTTTGTTTGTGTCGTTGAATTTATATTTAGGTCATTTTCGTCCTCCCTAGGCATATTCTTGTCCAATTAGGGTTTTTAACCAATCTTGTGCATCCAATAGGTGTGTTTGTGTCATTGGATGATCAATTAGGTCATTTTCGTCCTCCCTAGGTTTATTCTGGTCCAATTAGGGTTTTTAACCAATCTTGTGCATCCAATAGGTGTGTTTGTGTCATTGGATGATCAATTAGGTCATTTTCGTCCTCCCTAGGCTTATTCTTGTCCAATTAGGGTTTTTAACCAATCTTGTGCATCCAATAGGTGTGTTTGTGTCATTGGATGATCAATTAGGTCATTTTCGTCCTCCCTAGGCTTATTCTTGTCCAATTAGGGTTTTTAACCAATCTTGTGCATCCAATAGGTGTGTTTGTGTCATTGGATGATCAAGTAGGTCATTTTCGTCCTCCCTAAGCTTATTCTTGTCCAATTAGGGTTTTGAACCAATCTTGTGCATCCAATAACTTTGATTGTGTCATTGAATTAATATTTAGGTCATTTTCGTCCTCCCTAGGCATATTCTTGTCCAATTAGGGTTTTTAACCAATCTTGTGCATCCAATAGGTGTGTTTGTGTCATTGGATGATCAATTAGGTCATTTTCGTCCTCCCTAGGCTTATTCTTGTCCAATTAGGGTTTTTAACCAATCTTGTGCATCCAATAACTTTGATTGTGTCATTGAATTAATATTTAGGTCATTTTCGTTCTCCCTAGGCATATTCTTGTCCAATTAGGGTTTTTAACCAATCTTGTGCATCCAATAGGTGTGTTTGTGTCATTGGATGATCAATTATGTCATTTTCGTCCTCCCTAGGCTTATTCTTGTCCAATTAGGGTTTTTAACCAATCTTGTGCATCCAATAGGTGTGTTTGTGTCATTGGATGATCAATTAGGTCATTTTCGTCCTCCATAGGCATATTCTTGTCGAATTAGGGTTTTTAACCAATCTTGTGCATCCAATAGGTGTGTTTGTGTCATTGGATGATCAATTAGGTCATTTTCGTCCTCCCTAGGCTTATTCTTGTCCAATTAGGGTTTTTAACCAATCTTGTGCATCCAATAAGTTCATTTGTGTCATTTGATTAACATTTAGGTCATTTTCGTCCTCCCTAGGCATATTCTTGTCCAATTAGGGTTTTTAACCAATCTTGTGCATCCAATAGGTGTGTTTGTGTCATTGGATGATCAATTAGGTCATTTTCATCATCCCAAGGCTTATTCTTGTCCAATTAGGGTTTTTAACCAATCTTGTGCATCCAATAACTTTGTTTGTGTCATTGAATTAATATTTAGGTCATTTTCATCCTCCTTAGGCATATTCTTGTCGAATTAGGGTTTTTAACCAATCTTGTGCATCCAATAGGTGTGTTTGTGTCATTAGATGATCAATTAGTTCATTTTCGTCCTCCCTAGGCTTATTCTTGTCCAATTAGGGTTTTTAACCAATCTTGTGCATCCAATAAGTTCATTTGTGTCATTGGATTAACATTTAGGTCATTTTCGTCCTCCCTAGGCATATTCTTGTCCAATTAGGGTTTTTAACCAATCTTGTGCTTCCAATAGGTGTGTTTGTGTCATTGGATGATCAATTAGGTCATTTTCGTCCTCCCTAGGCTTATTCTTGTCCAATTAGGGTTTTTAACCAATCTTGTGCATCCAATAAGTTGAGTTGGGTCATTGGATTAACATATAGGTCATTTTCGTCCTCCCTAGGCTTATTCTTGTCCAATTAGGGTTTTTAACCAATCTTGTGCATCCAATAGGTGTGTTTGTGTCATTGGATGATCAATTAGGTCATTTTCGTCCTCCCTAGGCTTATTCTTGTCCAATTAGGGTTTTTAACCAATCTTGTGCATCCAATAAGTTCATTTGTGTCATTGGATTAACATTTAGGTCATTTTCGTCCTCCCTAGGCATATTCTTGTCCAATTAGGGTTTTTAACCAATATTGAGCATCCAATAGGTGTGTTTGTGTCATTGGATGATCAATTAGGTCATTTTCGTCCTCCCTATGCTTATTCTTGTCCAATTAGGGTTTTTAACCAATCTTGTGCATCCAATTGGTGTGTTTGTGTCATTGTATGATCAATTACGTCATTTTCGTCCTCCCTAGGCTTATTCTTGTTCAATTAGGGTTTTTAACCAATCTTGTGCATCCAATAGGTTTGTTTGTGTCATTGGATGATTAATTAGGTCATTTTCGTCCTCCCTTGGCTTATTCTTGTCCAATTAGGGTTTTTAACCAATATTGTGCATCCAATAGGTGTTTTTGTGTCAATGGATGATCAATTAGGTCATTTTCTTCCTCCCTAGGCTTATTCTTGTCCAATTAGGGTTTTTAACCAATCTTGTGCATCCAATAGGTGTGTTTTTGTCATTGGATGATCAATTAGGTCATTTTTATCCTCCCTAGGCTTATTCTTGACCATTTAGGGTTTTTAACAAATCTTGTGCATCCAATAAGTTCATTTGTGTCATTGAATTAACATTTTGGTCATTTTCGTCCTCCCTAGTCATATTCTTATCCAATTAGGGTTTTTAACCAATCTTGTGCATCCAATAGGTGTGTTTGTGTCTTTGGATGATCAATTAGGTCATTTTCGTCGTCCCTAGGCTTATTCTTGTTCAATTAGGGTTTTTAACCAATCTTGTGCATCCAATAGGTTTGTTTGTGTCATTGGATGATCAATTTGGTCATTTTCGTCCTCCCTTGGCTTATTCTTGTCCAATTAGGGTTTTTAAACAATCTTGTGCATCCAATAGGTGTGTTTGTGTCATTGGATGATCAATTACGTCATTTTCGTCCTTCCTAGGCTTATTCTTGTCCAATTAGGGTTTTAACCAATCTTGTGCATCCAATAAGTTCATTTGTGTCATTGAATTAACATTTAGGTCATTTTCGTCCTCCCTAGTCATATTCTTATCCAATTAGGGTTTTTAACCAATCTAGTGCATCCAATAGGTGTGTTTGTGTCATTGGATGATCAATTAGGTCATTTTCGTCCTCCCTAGGCTTATTCTTGTTCAATTAGGGTTTTTAACCAATCTTGTGCATCCAATAGGTGTGTTTGTGTCATTGGATGATCAATTAGGTCATTTTCATCCTCCCTAGGCTTATTCTTGTCCAATTGGGGTTTTTAACCAATCTTGTGCATCCAATAACTTTGTTTGTGTCATTGAATAATATTTAGGTCATTTTCGTCCTCCCTAGGCATATTCTTGTCCAATTAGGGTTTTTAACCAATCTTGTGCATCCAATAGGTGTGTTTGTGTCATTGGATGATCAATTAGGTCATTTTCGTCCTCCCTAGGCTTATTCTTGTCCAATTAGGGTTTTTAACCAATCTTGTGCATCCAATAAGTTCATTGGTGTCATTGTATGATCAATTAGGTCATTTTCGTCCTCCATAGGCTTATTCTTGACCAACTAGGGTTTTTAACCAATCTTGTGCCTCCAATAGGTGTGTTTGTGTCATTGGATGATCAATTAGGTCATTTTCGTCCTCCCTAGGCTTATTCTTGTCCAATTACGGTTTTTAACCAATCTTGTGCATCCAATAAGTTGAGTTGTGTCATTGGATTAACATTTAGGTCATTTTCGTTCTCCCTAGGCTTATTCTTGTCCAATTAGGGTTTTTAACCAATCTTGTGCATCCAATAAGTTCATTTGTGTTATTGGATTAACATTTAGGTCATATTCGTCCTCCCTAGGCATATTCTTGTCCAATTAGGGTTTTTAACCAATCTTGTCCATCCAATAGGTGTGTTTGTGTCATTGGATGATCAATTAGGTCATTTTCGTCCTCCCTAGCCTTATTCTTGTCCAATTAGGGTTTTTAACCAATCTTGTGCATCCAATAGGTGTGTTTGTGTCATTGGATGATCAATTAGGTCATTTTCGTCCTCCCTAGGCTTATTCTTGTCCAATTAGGGTTTTTAACCAATCTTGTGCATCCAATAAGTTCCTTTGAGTCATTGGATTAACATTTAGGTCATTTTCGTCCTCCCTAGGCATATTCTTGTTTAATTAGGGTTTTTAACCAATCTTGTGCATCCAATAGGTGTGTTTGTGTCATTGGATGATCAATTAGGTCATTTTCGTCCTCCCTAGGCTTATTCTTGTCCAATTAGGGTTTTTAACCAAACTTGTGCATCCAACAGGTGTGTTTGTGTCATTGGATGATCAATTAGGTCATTTTTGTCCTCCCAAGGCTTATTCTTGTCCAATTAGGGTTTTTAACCAATCTTGTGCATCCAATAGGTGTGTTTGTGTCATTGGATGATCAATTAGGTCATTTTCGTCCTCCCTAGGCTTATTCTTGTCCAATTAGGGTTTTTAACCAATCTTGTGCATCCAATAGGTGTGTTTGTGTCATTGGATGATCAATTAGGTCATTTTCGTCCTCCCTAGGCTTATTCTTGTCCAATTAGGGTTTTTAACCAATCTTGTGCATCCAATAGGTGTGTTTGTGTCATTGGATGATCAATTAGGTCATTTTTGTCCTCCCTAGGCTTATTTTTGTCCAATTAGTGTTTTTAACCAATCTTGTGCATCCAATAAGTTCATTTGTGTCATTGGATGATCAATTAGGTCATTTTCATCCTCCCTAGGCATATTCATGTCCAACTATGGTTTTTAACCAATCTTGTGCATCCAATAGGTGTGTTTGTGTGATTGGATGATCAATTAGGTCATTTTCGTCCTCCCTAGGCTTATTCTTGTCCAATTAGGGTTTTTAACCAATCTTGTGCATCCAATAGGTGTGTTTGTGTCATTGGATGATCAATTAGGTCATTTTCGTCCTCCCTAGGCTTATTCTTGTCCAATTAGGGTTTTTAACCAATCTTGTGCATCCAATAGGTGTGTTTGTGTCATTGGATGATCAATTAGGTCATTTTTATCCTCCCTAGGCTTATTCTTGTCCAATTAGGATTTTTAACCAATCTTGTGCATCCAATAGGTGTGTTTGTGTCATTGGATGATCAATTAGGTCATTTTCGTCCTCCTTAGGCTTATTCTTGTCCAATTAGGGTTTTTAACCAATCTTGTGCATCCAATAACTGTGTTTGTGTCATTGAATTAATATTTAGGTCATTTTCGTCCTCCCTAGGCATATTCTTGTCCAATTAGGGTTTTTAACCAATCTTGTGCATCCAATAGGTGTGTTTGTGTCATTGGATGATCAATTAGGTCATTTTCGTCCTCCCTAGGCTTATTCTTGTCCAATTAGGGTTTTTAACCAATCTTGTGCATCCAATAACTTTGTTTGTGTCATTGAATTAATATTAAGGAAATTTTCCTCCTCCCTAGGCATATTCTTGTCCAATTAGGGTTTTTAACCAATCTTGTGCATCCAATAGGTGTGTTTGTGTCATTGGATGATCAATTAGGTCATTTTCGTCCTCCCTAGGCTTATTCTTGTCCAATTAGGGTTTTTAACCAATCTTGTGCATCCAATAAGTTTGATTGTTTCATTGAATTAACATTTATGTCATTTTCGTCCTCCCTAGGCATATTCTTGTCCAATTAGGGTTTTTAACCAATCTTGTGCATCCAATAGGTGTGTTTGTGTCATTGGATGATCAATTAGGTCATTTTCGTCCTCCCTAGGCTTATTCTTGTCCAATTAGGGTTTTTAACCAATCTTGTGCATCCGATAAGTTTGTTTGTGTCATTGAATTAATATTAGGGTTTTTAACCAATCTTGTGCATCCAATAGGTGTGTTTGTGTCATTGGATGATCAATTAGGTCATTTTCGTCCTCCTTAGGCTTATTCTTGTCCAATTAGGGTTTTTAACCAATCTTGTGCATCCAATAAGTTGAGTTGTGTCATTGGATTAACATTTAGGTCATTTTCATTCTCCCTAGGCTTATTCTTGTCCAATTAGGGTTTTTAACCAATCTTGTGCATCCAATAAGTTGAGTTGTGTCATTGGATTAACATTTAGGTCATTTTCGTTCTCCCTAGGCTTATTCTTGTCCAATTAGGGTTTTTAACCACTCTTGTGCATCCAATAAGTTCATTTGTGTTATTGGATTAACATTTAGGTCATATTCGTCCTCCCTAAGCATATTCTTGTCCAATTAGGGTTTTTAACCAATCTTGTGCATCCAATAGGTGTGTTTGTGTCATTGGATGATCAATTAGGTCATTTTCATCCTCCCTAGGCATACTCTTATCCAATTAGGGTTTTTAACCAATCTTGTGCATCCAATAGGTGTGTTTGTGTCATTGGATGATCAATTAGGTCATTTTCGTCCTCCCTAGGCTTATTCTTGTCCAATTAGGGTTTTTAACCAATCTTGTGCATCCAATAGGTGTGTTTGTGTCAATGGATGATCAATTAGGTCATTTTCGTCCTCCCTAGGCTTATTCTTGTCCAATTAGGGTTTTTAACCAATCTTGTGCATCCAATACGTTCATTTGTGTCATTGGATTAACATTTTGATCATTTTCGTCCTCCCTAGGCATATTCTTGTTCAATTAGAGTTTTAGACCAATCTTGTGCATCCAATAGGTGTGTTTGTGTCATTGGATGATCAATTAGGTTATTTTCGTCCTCCCTAGGCTTATTCTTGTCCAATTAGGGTTTTTAACTAATCTTGTGCATCAAATAAGTTCATTTGTGTCATTGGATGATCAATTAGGTCATTTTCGTCCTCCCTAGGCATATTCTTGTCCAATTATGGTTTTTAACCAATCTTGTGCATCCAATAGGTGTGTTTGTGTCATTGGATGATCAATTAGGTCATTTTCGTCCTCCCTAGGCTTATTCTTGTCCAATTAGGGTTTTTAACCAATCTTGTGCATCCAATAGGTGTGTTTGTGTCATTGGATGATCAATTAGGTCATTTTCGTCCTCCCTAGGCTTATTCTTGTCCAATTAGGGTTTTTAACCAATCTTGTGCATCCGATAAGTTTGTTTGTGTCATTGAATTAATATTTAGGTCATTTTCATCCTCCATAGGCATATTCTTGTCCAATTAGGGTTTTTAACCAATCTTGTGCATCCAATAAGTTGAGTTGTGTCATTGGATTAACATTTAGGTCATTTTCGTTCTCCCTAGGCTTATTCTTGTCCAATTAGGGTTTTTAACCAATCTTGTGCATCCAATAGGTGTGTTTGTGTCATTGGATGATCAATTAGGGTTTTTAACTAATCTTGTGCATCAAATAAGTTCATTTGTGTCATTGGATGATCAATTAGGTCATTTTCGTCCTCCCTAGGCATATTCTTGTCCAATTAGGGTTTTTAACCAATCTTGTGCATCCAATAGGTGTGTTTGTGTCATTGGATGATCAATTAGGTCATTTTCGTCCTCCCTAGGCTTATTCTTGTCCAATTAAGGTTTTTAACCAATCTTGTGCATCCAATAAGTTGAGTTGTGTCATTGGATTATCATTTAGGTCATTTTCGTTCTCCCTAGGCTTATTCTTGTCCAATTAGGGTTTTTGACCAATCTTGTGCATCCAATAGGTGTGTTTGTGTCATTGGATGATCAATTAGGTCTTTTTCGTCCTCCCTAGGCTTATTCTTGTCCAATTAGGGTTTTTAACCAATCTTGTGCATCCAATAGGTGTGTTTGTGTCATTGGATGATCAATTACGTCATTTTCGTCCTCCCTAGGCTTATTCTTGTTCAATTAGGGTTTTTAACCAATCTTGTGCATCCAATAGGTTTGTTTGTGTCATTGGATGATCAATTTGGTCATTTTCGTCCTCCCTAGGCTTATTCTTGTTCAATTAGGGTTTTTAACCAATCTTGTGCATCCAATAGGTGTGTTTGTGTCATTGGATGATCAATTAGGTCATTTTGATCCTCCCTAGGCTTATTCTTGTCCAATAGGGTTTTAACCAATCTTGTGCATCCAATAAGTTCATTTGTGTCATCGAATTAACATTTAGGTCATTTTCGTCCTCCCTAGTCATATTCTTATCCAATTAGGGTTTTTAACCAATCTTGTGCATCCAATAGGTGTGTTTGTGTCATTGGATGATCAATTAGGTCATTTTCGTCTTCCCTAGGCTTATTCTTGTTCAATTAGGGTTTTTAACCAATCTTGAGCATCCAATAGGTGTGTTTGTGTCATTGGATGATCAATTAGGTCATTTTCGTCCTCCCTAGGCTTATTCATGTCCAATTAGGGTTTTTAACCAATCTTGTGCATCCAATAAGTGTGTTTGTGTCTTTCGATGATCAATTAGGTCATTTTCGTCCTCCCTAGGCTTATTCTTGTTCAATTAGGGTTTTTAACCAATCTTGTGCATCCAATAGGTTTGTTTGTGTCATTGGATGATCAATTTGGTCATTTTCGTCCTCCCTTGGCTTATTCTTGTCCAATTAGCGTTTTTTACCAATCTTGTGCATCCAATAGGTGTGTTTGTGTCATTGGATGACCATTTAGGTCATTTTCGTCCTCCCGAGGCTTATTCTCGACCAATTAGGGTTTTTAACCAATCTTTTGCATCCAATAAGTTCATTTGTGTCATTGGATTAACATTTAGGTCATTTTCGTCCTCCCTAGGCATATTCTTGTCCAATTAGGGTTTTTAACCAATATTGAACATCCAATAGGTGTGTTTGTGTCATTGGATGATCAATTAGGTCATTTTCGTCCTCCCTATGCTTATTCTTGTCCAATTAGGGTTTTTAACCAATCTTGTGCATCCAATTGGTGTGTTTGTGTCATTGTATGATCAATTACGT
>JBBPBR010001855.1:183476-208398 GCA_037974775.1 Cicer pinnatifidum | reverse complement strand
GCATCCAATAGGTGTGTTTGTGTCTTTGGATGATCAATTAGGTCATTTTCGTCCTCCCTAGGCTTATTCTTGTTCAATTAGGGTTTTTAACCAATCTTGTGCATCCAATAGGTTTGTTTGTGTCATTGGATGATCAATTTGGTCATTTTCGTCCTCCCTTGGCTTATTCTTGTCCAATTAGGGTTTTTAACCAATCTTGTGCATCCAATAGGTGTGTTTGTGTCATTGCATGATCAATTAGGTCATTTTCATCCTCCCTAGGCTTATTCTTGTCCAATTAGGGTTTTTAACCAATCTTGTGCATCCAATAAGTTCATTTTTGTCATTGAATTAACATTTAGGTCATTTTCGTCCTCCCTAGTCATATTCTTATCCAATTAGGGTTTTTAACCAATCTTGTGCATCCAATAGGTGTGTTTGTGTCATTGGATGATCAATTAGGTCATTTTCGTCTTCCCTAGGCTTATTCTTGTTCAATTAGGGTTTTTAACCAATCTTGTGCATCCAATAGGTGTGTTTGTGTCATTGGATGATCAATTAGGTCATTTTCATCCTCCCTAGGCTTATTCTTGCCAATTACGGTTTTTAACCAATCTTTTGCATCCAATAGGTGTGTTTGTGTCATTGGATGATCAATTAGGTCATTTTCGTCCTCCCTAGGCTTATTCTTGTTCAATTAGGGTTTTTAACCAATCTTGTGCATCCAATAGGTTTGTTTGTGTCATTGGATGATCAATTTTGTCATTTTCGTCCTCCCTACGCTTATTCTTGTCCAATTAGGGTTTTTAACGAATCTTGTGCATCCAATAGGTGTGTTTGTGTCATTGGATGATCAATTAGGTCATTTTCATCCTCCCTAAGCTTATTCTTGTCCAATTAGGGTTTTTAACCAATCTTGTGCATCCAATTGGTGTGTTTGTGTCATTGGATGACCATTTAGGTCCTTTTCGTCCTCCCGAGGCTTATTCTCGACCAATTAGGGTTTTTAACCAATCTTGTGCATCCAATAAGTTCATTTGTGTCATTGAATTAACATTTAGGTCATTTTTGTCCTCCCTAAGCATATTCTTGTCCAATTAGGGTTTTTATCCAATCTTGTGCATCCAATAGGTGTGTTTGTGTCATTGGATGACCATTTAGGTCATTTTCGTCCTCCCGAGGCTTATTCTCGACCAATTAGGGTTTTTAACCAATCTTGTGCAACCAATAAGTTCATTTGTGTCATTGGATTAACATTTAGGTCATTTTCGTCCTCCCTAGGCATATACTTGTCCAATTAGGGTTTTTAACCAATCTTGAGCATCCAATAGGTGTGTTTGTGTCATTGGATGATCAATTAGGTCATTTTCGTCCTTCCTAGGCTTATTCTTGTCCAATTAGGATTTTTAACCAATCTTGTGCACCCAATAGGTGTGTTTGTGTCATTGGATGATCAATTACGTCATTTTCGTCCTCCGTAGGCTTATTCTTGTTCAATTAGGGTTTTTAACCAATCTTGTGCATCCAATAGGTGTGTTTGTGTCATTGGATGATCAATTAGGTCATTTTCGTCCTCCCTAGGCTTATTCTTGTCCAATTAGCGTTTTTAACCAATCTTGTGCATCCAATTGGTGTGTTTGTGTCATTGGATGATCAATTAGGTCATTTTCATCCTCCCTAGGCTTATTCTTGTCCAATTAGGGTTTTTAACCAATCTTGTGCATCCAATAGGTGTGTTTGTGTCATTGGATGATCAATTAGGTCATTTTCGTCCACCCTAGACTTATTCTTGTCAAATTAGGGTTTTTAAACAATCTTGTGCATCCAATAACTTTGTTTGTGTCATTGAATTAATATTTAAGTCATTTTCGTCCTCCCTAGGCATATTCTTGTCCAATTAGGGTTTTTAACCAATCTTGTGCATCCAATAGGTGTGTTTGTGTCATTGGATGATCAATTAGGTCATTTTCGTCCTCCCTAGGCTTATTCTTGTCCAATTAGGGTTTTTAACAAATCTTGTGCATCCAATAAGTTCATTTGTGTCATTTGATGATCAATTAGGTCATTTTCGTCCTTTTTATGCTTATTCTTGTCCAATTAGGGTTTTTAACCAATCTTGTGCATCCAATAAGTTCATTTGTGTCATTGGATGATCAATTAGGTCATTTTCGTCCTCCCTAGGCATATTCTTATCCAATTATTGTTTTTAACCAATCAGTGCATCCAATTGGTGTGTTTGTGTCATTGGATGATCAATTAGGTCATTTTCGTCCTCCCTAGGCTTATTCTTGTCCAATTAGGGTTTTTAACCAATCTTGTGCATCCAATAGGTGTGTTTGTGTCATTGGATGATCAATTAGGTCATTTTCGTCCTCCCTAGGCTTATTCTTGTTCAATTAGGGTTTTTAACCAATCTTGTGCATCCAATAAGTTCATTTGTGTCATTAGATTAACATTTAGGTCATTTTCGTCCTCCCTAGGCATATTCTTGTCCAATTAGGGTTTTTAACCAATCTTGTGCATCCAATAGGTGTGTTTGTGTCATTGGATGATCAATTAGGTCATTTTCGTCCTCCCTAGGCTTATTCTTGTCCAATTAGGGTTTTTAACCAATCTTGTACATCCAATAAGTTTATTTGTGTCATTGGATTAACAGTTAGGTCATTTTCGTCCTCCCTAGGCATATTCTTGTCCAATTAGGGTTTTTAACCAATCTTGTGCTTCCAATAGGTGTGTTTGTGTCATTGAATGATCAATTAGGTCATTTTCGTCCTCCCCAGGCTTATTCTTGTCCAATTAGAGTTTTTAACCAATCTTGTGTATCCAATAACTTTGTTTGTGTCATTGAATTAATATTTAGGTCATTTTCGTCCTCCCTAGGCATATTCTTGTCCAATTAGGGTTTTTAACCAATCTTGTGCATCCAATAGGTGTGTTTGTGTCATTGGATGATCAATTAGGTCATTTTCGTCCTCCCTAGGCTTATTCTTGTCCAATTAGGGTTTTTAACCAATCTTGTGCATCCAATAAGTTGAGTTGTGTCATTGGATTACCATTGAGGTCATTTTCGTCCTCCCTAGGCTTATTCTTGTCCAATTATGGTTTTTAACCAATCTTGTGCATCCAATAGGTGTGTTTGTGTCATTGGATGATCAATTAGGTCATTTTCGTCCTCCCTAAGCTTATTCTTGTCCAATTAGGGTTTTTAACCAATCTTGTGCATCCAATAAGTTTGTTTGTGTCATTGAATTAATATTCAGGTCATTTTCGTCCTCCCTAGGCATATTCTTGTCCAATTAGGGTTTTTAACCAATCTTGTGCATCCAATAGGTGTGTTTGTGTCATTGGATGATCAATTAGGACATTTTCGTCCTCCCTAGGCTTATTCTTGTTCAATTAGGGTTTTTAACCAATCTTGTGCATCCAATAGGTGTGTTTGTGTCATTGGATGATCAATTAGGTCATTTTCGTCCTCCCTAGGCTTATTCTTGTCCAATTAGCGTTTTTAACCAATCTTGTGCATCCAATTGGTGTGTTTGTGTCATTGGATGATCAATTAGGTCATTTTCATCCTCCCTAGGCTTATTCTTGTCCAATTAGGGTTTTTAACCAATCTTGTGCATCCAATAGGTGTATTTGTGTCATTGGATGATCAATTAGGTCATTTTCATCCTCCCTAGGCTTATTCTTGTCCAATTAGGGTTTTTAAACCAATCTTGTGCATCCAATAAGTTCATTTGTGTCATTGAATTAACATTTAGGTCATTTTTGTCCTCCCTAGGCATATTCTTGTCCAATTAGGGTTTTTATCCAATCTTGTGCATCCAATAGGTGTGTTTGTGTCATTGGATAACCATTTAGGTCATTTTCGTCCTCCCGAGGCTTATTCTCGACCAATTAGGGTTTTTAACCAATCTTGTGCATCCAATAAGTTCATTTGTGTCATTGGATTAACATTTAGGTCATTTTCGTCCTCCCTAGGCATATTCTTGTCCAATTAGGGTTTTTAACCAATCTTGTGCTTCCAATAGGTGTGTTTGTGTCATAGGATGATCACTTAGGTCATTTTCGTCCTCACTAGGCTTATTCTTGTCCAATTAGGGTTTTCAACCAATCTTGTGCATCCAATAGGTGCGTTTGTGTCATTGGATGATCAATTAGGTCATTTTCGTCCTCCCTAAGCTTATTCTTGTCCAATTAGGGTTTTTAACCAATCTTGTGCATCCAATAGGTGTGTTTGTGTCATTGGATGATCAATTAGGTCATTTTCGTCCTCCCTAGGCTTATTCTTGTCCAATTAGGGTTTTTAACCAATCTTGTGCATCCAATAACTTTGTTTGTGTCGTTGAATTAATATTTAGGTCATTTTCGTCCTCATTAGGCATATTCTTGTCCAATTAGGGTTTTTAACCAATCTTGTGCATCCAATAGGTGTGTTTGTGTCATTGGATGATCAATTAGGTCATTTTCGTCCTCCCTAGGCTTATTCTTGTCCAATTAGGGTTTTTAACCAATCTTGTGCATCCAATAACTTTGTTTGTGTCATTGAATTAATATTTAGGTCATTTTCGTCCTCCCTAGGCATATTCTTGTCCAATTAGGGTTTTTAACCAATCTTGTGCATCCAATAGGTGTGTTTGTGTCATTGGATGATCAATTAGGTCATTTTCGTTCCCCCTAGGCTTATTCTTGTCCAATTAGGGTTTTTCACCAATCTTGTGCATCCAATAACTTTGTTTGTGTCATTGAATTAATATTTAGGTCATTTTCGTCCTCCCTAGGCATATTCTTGTCCAATTAGGGTTTTTAACCAATCTTGTGCATCCAATAGGTGTGTTTGTGTCATTGGATGATCAATTAGGTCATTTTCGTCCTCCCTAGGCTTATTCTTGTCCAATTAGGGTTTTTAACCAATCTTGTGCATCCAATAACTTTGTTTGTGTCATTGAATTAATATTTAGGTCATTTTCGTCCTCCCTAGGCATATTCTTGTCCAATTAGGGTTTTTAACCAATCTTGTGCATCCAATAGGTGTGTTTGTGTCATTGGATGATCAATTAGGTCATTTTCGTCCTCCCTAGGCTTATTCTTGTCCAATTAGGGTTTTTAACCAATCTTGTTCATCCAATAGGTGTGTTTGTGTCAATGGATGATCAATTAGGTCGTTTTCGTCGTCCCTAGGCTTATTCATGTCCAATTAGGGTTTTTAACCAATCTTGTGCATCCAATAGGTGTGTTTGTGTCATTGGATGATCAATTAGGTCATTTTCGTCCTACCTAGACTTATTCTTGTCAAATTAGGGTTTTTAATCAATCTTGTGCATCCAATAACTTTGTTTGTGTCATTGAATTAATATTTAGGTCATTTTCGTCCTCCCTAGGCATATTCTTGTCCAATTAGGGTTTTTAACCAATCTTGTGCATCCAATAGGTGTGTTTGTGTCATTGGATGATCAATTAGGTCATTTTCGTCCTCCCTAGGCTTATTCTTGTCCAATTAGGGTTTTTAACCAATCTTGTGCATCTAATAAGTTCATTTGTGTCATTGGATTAACATTTTGGTCATTTTCGTCCTCCCTAGGCATATTCTTTTCCAATTAGGGTTTTTAACCAATCTTGTGCTTCCAATAGGTGTGTTTGTGTCATTGGATGATCAATTAGGTCATTTTCGTCCTCCCTAGGCTTATTCTTGTCCAATTAGGGTTTTTAACCAATCTTGTGCATCAAATAAGTTCATTTGTGTCATTGGATTAACATTTAGGTCATTTTCGTCCTCCCTAAGCATATTCTTGTCCCATTAGGGTATTTAACCAATCTCTTGCATCCAATAGGTGTGTTTGTGTCATTGGATGATCAATTAGGTCATTTTGATCCTCCCTAGGCTTATTCTTGTCCAATTAGGGTTTTTAACCAATCTTGTGCATCCAATAAGTTCATTTGTGTCATTGGATTAACATTTAGGTCATTTTCGTCCTCCCTAGGCATATTCTTGTCCAATTAGGGTTTTTAACCAATCTTGAGCATCCAATAGGTGTGTTTGTGTCATTGGATGATCAATTAGGTCATTTTCGTCCTCCCTAGGCTTATTCTTGTCCAATTAGGGTTTTTAACCAATCTTGTGCATCCAATTGGTGTGTTTGTGTCATTGTATGATCAATTACGTCATTTTCGTCCTCCCTAGGCTTATTCTTGTTCAATTAGGGTTTTTAACCAATCTTGTGCATCCAATAGGTTTGTTTGTGTCATTGGATGATTAATTAGGTCATTTTCGTCCTCCCTTGGCTTATTCTTGTCCAATTAGGGTTTTTAACCAATCTTGTGCATCCAATAGGTGTTTTTGTGTCAATGGATGATCAATTAGGTCATTTTCGTCCTCCCGAGGCTTATTCTCGACCAATTAGAGTTTTTAACCAATCTTGTGCATCCAATAAGTTCATTTGTGTCATTGGATTAACATTTAGGTCATTTTCGTCCTCCCTAGGCATATTCTTGTCCAATTAGGGTTTTTAACCAATATTGAGCATCCAATAGGTGTGTTTGTGTCATTGGATGATCAATTAGGTCATTTTCGTCCTCCCTATGCTTATTCTTGTCCAATTAGGGTTTTTAACCAATCTTGTGCATCCAATTGGTGTGTTTGTGTCATTGTATGATCAATTACGTTATTTTTGTCCTCCCTAGGCTTATTCTTGTTCAATTAGGGTTTTTAACCAATCTTGTGCATCCAATAGGTTTGTTTGTGTCATTGGATGATTAATTAGGTCATTTTCGTCCTCCCTTGGCTTATTCTTGTCCAATTAGGGTTTTTAACCAATCTTGTGCATCCAATAGGTGTTTTTGTGTCAATGGATGATCAATTAGGTCATTTTCTTCCTCCTTAGGCTTATTCTTGTCCAATTAGGGTTTTTAACCAATCTTGTGCATCCAATAGGTGTGTTTGTGTCATTGGATGATCAATTAGGTCATTTTGATCCTCCCTAGGCTTATTCTTGTCCAATTAGGGTTTTTAACCAATCTTGTGCATCCAATAAGTTCATTTGTGTCATTAAATTAACATTTTGGTCATTTTCGTCCTCCCTAGTCATATTCTTATCCAATTAGGGTTTTTAACCAATCTTGTGCATCCAATAGGTGTGTTTGTGTCTTTGGATGATCAATTAGGTCATTTTCGTCCTCCCTAGGCTTATTCTTGTTCAATTAGGGTTTTTAACCAATCTTGTGCATCCAATAGGTTTGTTTGTGTCATTGGATGATCAATTTGGTCATTTTCGTCCTCCCTTGGCTTATTCTTGTCCAATTAGGGTTTTTAACCAATCTTGTGCATCCAATAGGTGTGTTTGTGTCATTGGATGATCAATTACGTCATTTTCGTCCTCCCTAGGCTTATTCTTGTTCAATTAGGGTTTTTAACCAATCTTGTGCATCCAATAGGTGTGTTTGTGTCTTTGGATGATCAATTAGGTCATTTTTGTCCTCCCTAGGCTTATTCTTGTCCAATTAGGGTTTTTAACCAATCTTGTGCATCCAATAGGTGTGTTTGTGTCATTGGATGATCAATTAGGTCATTTTCATCCTCCCTAGGTTTATTCTTGTCCAATTAGGGTTTTTAACCAATCTTGTGCATCCAATAGGTGTGTTTGTGTCATTGGATGATCAATTAGGTCATTTTCGTCCTCCCTAGGCTTATTCTTGTTCAATTAGGGTTTTTAACCAATCTTGTGCATCCAATAGGTTTGTTTGTGTCATTGGATGATCAATTTGGTCATTTTCGACCTCCCTAGGCTTATTCTTGTCCAATTAGGGTTTTTAACCAATCTTGTGCATCCAATAGGTGTATTTGTGTCATTGGATGATCAATTAGGTCATTTTCGTCCTCCCTAGGCTTATTCTTGTCCAATTAGGGTTTTTAACTAATCTTGTGCATCCAATAAGTTGAGTTGTGTCATTGGATTAACATTTAGGTCATTTTCGTCCTCCCTAGGCTTATTCTTGTCCAATTAGGGTTTTTAACCAATCTTGTGCATCCAATAGGTGTGTTTGTGTCATTGGATGATCAATTAGGTCATTTTCGTCCTCCCTAGGCATATTCTTGTCCAATTAGGGTTTTTAACCAACCTTGTGCATCCAATAAGTTCATTTGTGTCATTGGATGTTCAATTAGGTCATTTTCTTCCTCCCTAGGCTTATTCTTTCCCAATTAGGGTTTTAACCAATCTTGTGCATCCAATTGGTGTGTTTGTGTCATTGGATGATCAATTAGGTTATTTTCGTCCTCCCTAGGCTTATTGTTGTCCAATTAGGGTTTTTAACCAATCTTGTGCATCCAATAAGTTGAGTTGTGTCATTGGATTAACATTTAGGTCATTTTCGTCCTCCCTAGGCTTATTCTTGTCCAATTAGGGTTTTTAACCAATCTTGTGCATCCAATAAGTTCATTTGTGTCATTGGATTAACATTTAGGTCATTTTCGTCCTCCCTAGGCATATTCTTGTCCAATTAGGGTTTTTAACCAATCTTGTGCATCCAATAGGATTGTTTGTGTCATTGGATGATCAATTAGGTCATTTTCGTCCTCCCTAGGCTTATTCTTGTCCAATTAGGGTTTTTAACCAATCTTGTGCATCCAATAACTTTGTTTGTGTCATTGAATTAATATTTAGGTCATTTTCGTCCTCCCTAGGCATATTCTTGTTCAATTAGGGTTTTTAACCGATCTTGTGCATCCAATAGGTGTGTTTGTGTCATTGGATGATCAATTAGGTCATTTTCGTCCTCTCTAGGCATATTCTTGTCCAATTATGGTTATTAACCAATCTTGTGCATCCAATAGGTGTGTTTGTGTCATTGGATGATCAATTAGGTTATTTTTGTCCTCCCTTGGCTTATTCTTGTCCGATTAGGGTTTTTAACCAATCTTGTGCATCCAATAGGTGAGTTTGTGTCATTGGATGATCAATTAGGTCATTTTCGTCCTCCCTAGGCTTATTCTTGTCCAATTAGGGTTTTTAACCAATCTTGTGCATCCAATAGGTGTGTTTGTGTCATTGGATGATCAATTAGGTCATTTTCGTCCTCCCTAGGCTTATTCTTGTTCAATTAGGGTTTTTAACCGATCTTGTGCATCCAATAGGTGTGTTTGTGTCATTGGATGATCAATTAGGTCATTTTCGTCCTCTCTAGGCATATTCTTGTCCAATTAGGGTTTTTAACCAATCTTGTGCATTCGATAAGTTTGTTTGTGTCATTGAATTAATATTTAGGTCATTTTCGTCCTTCCTATGCATATTCTTGTTCAATTAGGGTTTTTAACCGATCTTGTGCATCCAATAGGTGTGTTTGTGTCATTGGATGATCAATTAGGTCATTTTCGTCCTCTCTAGGCATATTCTTGTCCAATTATGGTTTTTAACCAATCTTGTGCATCCAATAGGTGTGTTTGTGTCATTGGATGATCAATTAGGTCATTTTCGTCCTCCCTAGGCTTATTCTTGTCCAATTAGGGTTTTTAACCAATCTTGTGCATCCAATAGGTGTGTTTGTGTCATTGCATGATCAATTAGGTCATTTTCGTCCTCCCTGGGCATATTCTAGTCCAATTAGGGTTTTTAACCAATCTTGTGCATCCAATAGGTGTGGTTGTGGCAATGGATGATCAATTAGGTCATTTTCGTCCTCCCTAGGCTTTTTCTTGTACAATTAGGGTTTTTAACCAATCTTGTGCATCCAATAGGTGTGTTTGTGTCATTGGATGATCAATTAGGTCATTTTCGTCCTCCCTAGGCTTATTCTTGTCCAATTAGGGTTTTTAACCAATCTTGTGCATCCAATAACTTTGTTTGTGTCATTCAACTAATATTTAGGTCATTTTCGTCCTCCCTGGGCATATTCTTGTCCAATTAGGGTTTTTAACCAATCTTGTGCATCCAATAGGTGTGTTTGTGTCATTGGATGATCAATTAGGTCATTTCCGTCCTCCCTAGGCATATTCTTTTCCAATTAGGGTTTTTAACCAATCTTGTGCATCCAATAGTAGTGTTTGTGTCATTGGATGATCAATTAGGTCATTTTTGTCCTCCCTAGGCTTATTCTTGTCCAATTAGGGTTTTTAACCAATCTTGTGCATCCAATAGGTGTGTTTGTGTCATTGGATGATCAATTATGTCATTTTCGTCCTTCCTAGGCTTATTCTTGTCCAATTAGGGTTTTTAACCAATCTTGTGCATCCAATAGGTGTGTTTGTGTCATTGGATGATCAATTAGGTCATTTTCGTCCTCCCTAGGCTTATTCTTTTCCAATTAGGGTTTTTAACCAATCATGTGCATCCAATAAGTGTGTTTGTGTCATTGGATGATCAATTAGGTCATTTTCGTCCTCACTAGGCATATTCTTGTCCAACTAGGGTTTTAAACCAATCTTGTGCATCCAATAGGTGTGTTTGTGTCATTGGATGATCAATTAGGTCATTTTCGTCCTCCCTAGGCTTATTCTTGTCCAATTAGGGTTTTTAACCAATCTTGTGCATCCAATAGGTGTGTTTGTGTCATTGGATGATCAATTAGGTCATTTTCGTCCTCCCCAGGCTTATTGTTGTCCAATTAGGGTTTTTAACCAATCTTGTGCATCCAATAGGTGTGTTTGTGTCATTGGATGATCAATTAGGTCATTTTCGTCCTCCCTAGGCTTATTCTTGTCCAATTAGGGTTTTTAACCAATCTTGTGCATCCAATAGGTGTGTTTGTGTCATTGGATGATCAAGTAGGTCATTTTCGTCCTCCCTAAGCTTATTCTTGTCCAATTAGGGTTTTGAACCAATCTTGTGCATCCAATAACTTTGATTGTGTCATTGAATTAATATTTAGGTCATTTTCGTCCTCCCTAGGCATATTCTTGTCCAATTAGGGTTTTTAACCAATCTTGTGCATCCAATAGGTGTGTTTGTGTCATTGGATGATCAATTAGGTCATTTTCGTCCTCCCTAGGCTTATTCTTGTCCAATTAGGGTTTTTAACCAATCTTGTGCATCCAATAGGTTGAGTTGTGTCATTGGATTAACATTTAGGTAATTTTCGTCCTCCCTAGGTTTATTCTTGTCCAATTAGGGTTTTTAACCAATCTTGTGCATCCAATATGTGTGTTTGTGTCATTGGATGATCAATTAGGTCATTTTCGTCCTCCCTAGGCTTATTCTTGTCCAATTAGGGTTTTTAACCAATCTTGTGCATCCAATAAAGTTCATTTGTGTCATTGGATTAACATTTAGGTCATTTTCGTCCTCCCTAGGCATATTCTTGTCCAATTAGGGTTGTTAACCAATCTTGTGCATCCAATAGGTGTGTTTGTGTCATTGGATGATCAATTAGGTCATTTTTGTCCTCCCTAGGCTTATTCTTGTCCAATTAGGGTTTTTAACCAATCTTGTGCATCCAATAAGTTCATTTGTGTCATTGGATTAACATTTAGGTCATTTTCGTCCTCCCTAGGCATATTCTTGTCCAATTAGGGTTTTTAACCAATCTTGTGCATCCAATATGTGTGTTTGTGTCATTGGATGATCAATTAGGTCATTTTCGTCCTCCCTAGGCTTATTGTTGTCCAATTAGGGTTTTTAACCAATCTTGTGCATCCAATAAAGTTCATTTGTGTCATTGGATTAACATTTAGGTCATTTTCGTCCTCCGTAGGCATATTCTTGTCCAATTAGGGTTTTTAACCAATATTGTGCATCCAATAGGTGTGTTTGTGTCATTGGATGATCAATTAGGTAATTTTCGTCCTCCCTATGCTTATTCTTGTCCAATTAGTGTTTTTAACCAATCTTGTGCATCCAATAAGTTCATTAGTGTCATTGGATGATCAATTAGGTCATTTTCGTCCTCCCTAGGCATGTTCTTGTCCAACTAGGGCTTTTAACCAATCTTGTGCATCCAATAGGTGTGTTTGTGTCATTGGATGATCAATTAGGTAATTTTCGTCCTCCCTAGGCTTATTCTTGTCCAATTAGGGTTTTTAACCAATCTTGTGCATCCAATAAGTTTGTTTGTGTCATTGAATTAATATTTAGGTCATTTTCGTCCTCCCTAGGCATATCCTTGTCCAATTAGGGTTTTTAACCAATCTTGTGCATCCTATAGATGTGTTTGTGTCATTGGATGATCAATTAGGTCATTTCGTCCTCCCTAGGCTCATTCTTGTCCAATTATGGTTTTTAACCAATCTTGTGCATCCAATAGGTGTGTTTGTGTCATTGGATGATCAATTAGGTCATTTTCGTCCTCCCTAGGCTTATTCTTGTCCAATTAGGGTTTTTAACCAATCTTGTGCATCCAATAGGTGTGTTTGTGTCATTGGATGATCAATTAGGTCATTTTTGTCCTCCCTAGGCTTATTCTTGTCCAATTAGGGTTTTTAACCAGTCTTATGCATCCAATAGGTGTGTTTGTGTCATTGGATGATCAATTAGGTCATTTTTGTCCTCCCTAGGCTTATTTTTGTCCAATTAGTGTTTTTAACCAATCTTGTGCATCCAATAAGTTCATTTGTGTCATTGGATGATCAATTAGGTCATTTTCGTCCTCCCTAGGCATATTCATGTCCAACTATGGTTTTTAACCAATCTTGTGCATCCAATAGGTGTGTTTGTGTCATTGGATGATCAATTAGGTCATTTTCGTCCTCCCTAGGCTTATTCTTGTCCAATTAGGGTTTTTAACCAATCTTGTGCATCCAATAGGTGTGTTTGTGTCATTGGATGATCAATTAGGTCATTTTATCCTCCCTAGGCTTATTCTTGTCCAATTAGGATTTTTAACCAATCTTGTGCATCCAATAGGTGTGTTTGTGTCATTGGATGATCAATTAGGTCATTTTCATCCTCCCTAGGCTTATTCTTGTCCAATTAGGGTTTTTAACCAATCTTGTGCATCCAATAGGTGTGTTTGTGTCATTGGATGATCAATTAGGTCATTTTCGTCCTCCCTAGGCTTATTCTTGTCCAATTAGGGTTTTTAACCAATCTTGTGCATCCAATAAGTTCATTTGTGTCATTGGATTAACATTTAGGTCATTTTCGTCCTCCCTAGGCATAGTCTTGTCCAATTACGGTTTTTAACCAATCTTGTGCATCCAATAGGTGTGTTTGTGTCATTGGATGATCAATTAGGTCATTTTCGTCCTCCCTAGACTTATTCTTGTCCAATTAGGGTTTTTAACCAATCTTGTGCATCCAATAACTTTGCTTGTGTCATTGAATTAATATTTAGGTCATTTTCGTCCTCCCTAGGCATATTCTTGTCCAATTAGGGTTTTTAACCAATCTTGTGCATCCAATAGGTGTGTTTGTGTCATTGGATGATCAATTAGGTCATTTTCGTCCTCCCTAGGCTTATTCTTGTCCAATTAGGGTTTTTAACAAATCTTGTGCATCCAATAAGTTCATTTGTGTCATTGGATGATCAATTAGGTCATTTTCGTCCTCCCTAGGCATATTCTTGTCCAATTAGGGTTTTTAACCAATCTTGTGCATCCAATAGGTGTATTTGTGTCATTGGATGATCAATTAGGTTATTTTCGTCGTTCCTAGGCTTACTCTTGTCCAATTAGGGTTTTTAACCAATGTTGTGCATCCCATAAGTTCATTTGTGTCATTGGATTAACATTTAGGTCATTTTCGTCCTCCTTAGACATATTCTTGTCCAATTAGGGTTTTTAACCAATCTTGTGCATCCAATAACTTTGTTTGTGTCATTGAATTAATATTTAGGTCATTTTCGTCCTCCCTAGGCATATTCTTGTCCAATTAGGGTTTTTAACCAATCTTGTGCATCCAATAGGTGTGTTTGTGTCATTGGATGATCAATTAGGTCATTTTCGTCCTCCATAGGCATATTCTTGTCCAACTAGGGTTTTTAACCAATCTTGTGCATCCAAAAGGTGTTTTTTGTCGTTGGATGATCAATTAGGTCATTTTCGTCCTCCCTAGGCTTATTCTTGTCCAATTAGGGTTTTTAACCAATCTTGTGCATCCAATAGGTGTGTTTGTGTCATTGGATGATCAATTAGGTCATTTTCATCTTCCCTAGGCTTATTCTTGTCCAATTAGGGTTTTTAACCAATCTTGTGCATCCAATAGGTGTGTTTGTGTCATTGGATGATCAATTAGGTCATTTTCGTCCTCCCTAGGCTTATTCTTGTTCAATTAGGGTTTTTAACCAATCTTGTGCATCCAATAGGTTTGTTTGTGTCATTGGATGATCAATTTGGTCATTTTCGTCCTCCCTAGGCTTATTCTTGTCCAATTAGGGTTTTTAACCAATCTTGTGCATCCAATAGGTGTGTTTGTGTCATTGGATGATCAATTAGGTCATTTTCATCCTCCCTAAGCTTATTCTTGTCCAATTAGGGTTTTTAACCAATCTTGTGCATCCAATTGGTGTGTTTGTGTCATTGGATGACCATTTAGGTCCTTTTCGTCCTCCCGAGGCTTATTCTCGACCAATTAGGGTTTTTAACCAATCTTGTGCATCCAATAAGTTCATTTGTGTCATTGAATTAACATTTAGGTCATTTTTGTCCTCCCTAAGCATATTCTTGTCCAATTAGGGTTTTTATCCAATCTTGTGCATCCAATAGGTGTGTTTGTGTCATTGGATTACCATTTAGGTCATTTTCGTCCTCCCGAGGCTTATTCTCGACCAATTAGGGTTTTTAACCAATCTTGTGCATCCAATAGGTGTGTTTGTGTCATTGGATGACCATTTAGGTCCTTTTCGTCCTCCCGAGGCTTATTCTCGACCAATTAGGGTTTTTAACCAATCTTGTGCATCCAATAAGTTCATTTGTGTCATTGAATTAACATTTAGGTCATTTTTGTCCTCCCTAAGCATATTCTTGTCCAATTAGGGTTTTTATCCAATCTTGTGCATCCAATAGGTGTGTTTGTGTCATTGGATGACCATTTAGGTCATTTTCGTCCTCCCGAGGCTTATTCTCGACCAATTAGGGTTTTTAACCAATCTTGTGCAACCAATAAGTTCATTTGTGTCATTGGATTAACATTTAGGTCATTTTCGTCCTCCCTAGGCATATACTTGTCCAATTAGGGTTTTTAACCAATCTTGAGCATCCAATAGGTGTGTTTGTGTCATTGGATGATCAATTAGGTCATTTTCGTCCTTCCTAGGCTTATTCTTGTCCAATTAGGATTTTTAACCAATCTTGTGCACCCAATAGGTGTGTTTGTGTCATTGGATGATCAATTACGTCATTTTCGTCCTCCGTAGGCTTATTCTTGTTCAATTAGGGTTTTTAACCAATCTTGTGCATCCAATAGGTGTGTTTGTGTCATTGGATGATCAATTAGGTCATTTTCGTCCTCCCTAGGCTTATTCTTGTCCAATTAGCGTTTTTAACCAATCTTGTGCATCCAATTGGTGTGTTTGTGTCATTGGATGATCAATTAGGTCATTTTCATCCTCCCTAGGCTTATTCTTGTCCAATTAGGGTTTTTAACCAATCTTGTGCATCCAATAGGTGTGTTTGTGTCATTGGATGATCAATTACGTCATTTTCGTCCTCCCTAGGCTTATTCTTGTTCAATTAGGGTTTTTAACCAATCTTGTGCATCCAATAAGTTTGTTTGTGTCATTGGATGATTAATTAGGTCATTTTCGTCCTCCCTTGGCTTATTGTTGTCCAATTAGGGTTTTTAACCAATCTTGTGCATCCAATAGGTGTGTTTGTGTCAATGGATGATCAATTAGGTCATTTTCTTCCTCCCTAGGCTTATTCTTGTCCAATTAGGGTTTTTAACCAATCTTGTGCATCCAATAGGTGTGTTTGTGTCATTGGATGATCAATTAGGTCATTTTGATCCTCCCTAGGCTTATTCTTGTCCAATAGGGTTTTTAACCAATCTTGTGCATCCAATAAGTTCATTTGTGTCATTGAATTAACATTTAGGTCATTTTCGTCCTCCCTAGTCATATTCTTATCCAATTAGGGTTTTTAACCAATCTTGTGCATCCAATAGGTGTGTTTGTGTCATTGGATGATCAATTAGGTCATTTTCGTCCTCCCTAGGCTTATTCTTGTTCAATTAGGGTTTTTAACCAATCTTGTGCATCCAATAGGTGTGTTTGTGTCATTGGATGATCAATTAGGTCATTTTCGTCCTACCTAGGCTTATTCTTGTCCAATTAAGGTTTTTAACAAATCTTGTGCATCCAATAGGTGTGTTTGTGTCATTGGATGATCAATTAGGTCATTTTCGTCCTCCCTAGGCTTATTCTTGTCCAATTAGGGTTTTTAACCAATCTTGTGCATCCAATAGGTGTGTTTGTGTCATTGGATGATCAATTAGGTCATTTTCGTCCTCCCTAGGCTTATTCTTGGCCAATTAGGGTTTTTAACCAATCTTGTGCCTCAAATAAGTTTGTTTGTGTCATTGAATTAATATTTAGGTCATTTTCGTCCTCCCTAGGCATATTCTTGTCCAATTAGGGTTTTTAACCAATCTTGTGCATCCAATAGGTGTGTTTGTGTCATTGGATGATCAATTAGGTCATTTTCGTCCTCCCTAGGCTTATTCTTGTCCAATTAGGGTTTTTAACCAATCTTGTGCATCTAATAAGGTCATTTGTGTAATTGGATTAACATTTAGGTCATTTTCGTCCTCCCTAGGCTTATTCTTGCCCAATTAGGGTTTTTAACCAATCTTGTGCATCCAATAAGTTGAGTTGTGTCATTGGATTAGCATTTAGGTCATTTTCGTCCTCCCTAGGCTTATTCTTGTCCAATTAGGGTTTTTAACCATTCTTGTGCATCCAATAAGTTCATTTGTGTCATTGGATTAACATTTAGGTCATTTTCGTCCTCCCTAGCCATATTCTTGTCCAATTAGGGTTTTTAACCAATCTTGTGCATCCAATAAAATAAGTTGTGTCATTGGATTAACATTTAGGTTATTTTCGTCCTCCCTAGGCATATTCTTGTCCAATTAGGGTTTTTAACCAATCTTGTGCATCCAATAGGTGTGTTTGTGTCATTGGATGATCAATTAGGTCATTTTCTTCCTCCCTAGGCTTATTCTTGTTCAATTAGGGTTTTTAACCAATCTTGTGCATCCAATAGGTGTGTTTGTGTCATTGGATGATCAATTAGGTCATTTTCGTCCTCCCTAGGCTTATTCTTGTCCAATTAGCGTTTTTAACCAATCTTGTGCATCCAATTGGTGTGTTTGTGTCATTGGATGATCAATTAGGTCATTTTCATCCTCCCTAGGCTTATTCTTGTCCAATTAGGGTTTTTAACCAATCTTGTGCATCCAATAGGTGTATTTGTGTCATTGGATGATCAATTAGGTCATTTTCATCCTCCCTAGGCTTATTCTTGTCCAATTAGGGTTTTTAAACCAATCTTGTGCATCCAATAAGTTCATTTGTGTCATTGAATTAACATTTAGGTCATTTTTGTCCTCCCTAGGCATATTCTTGTCCAATTAGGGTTTTTATCCAATCTTGTGCATCCAATAGGTGTGTTTGTGTCATTGGATAACCATTTAGGTCATTTTCGTCCTCCCGAGGCTTATTCTCGACCAATTAGGGTTTTTAACCAATCTTGTGCATCCAATAAGTTCATTTGTGTCATTGGATTAACATTTAGGTCATTTTCGTCCTCCCTAGGCATATTCTTGTCCAATTAGGGTTTTTAACCAATCTTGTGCTTCCAATAGGTGTGTTTGTTCATTGGATGATCAATTAGGTCATTTTCGTCCTCACTAGGCTTATTCTTGTCCAATTAGGGTTTTTAACCAATCTTGTGCATCCAATAGGTGTGTTTGTGTCATTGGATGATCAATTAGGTCATTTTTGTCCTCCCTAGGCTTATTCTTGTCCAATTAAGGTTTTTAACCAATCTTGTGCATCCAATAACTTTGATTGTGTCATTGAATTAATATTTAGGTCATTTTCGTCCTCCCTAGGCATATTCTTGTCCAATTAGGGTTTTTAACCAATCTTGTGCATCCAATAGGTGTGTTTGTGTCATTGGATGATCAATTAGGTCATTTTCGTCCTCCCTAGGCTTATTCTTGCCCAATTAGGGTTTTTAACCAATCTTATGCATCCAATAAGTTCATTTGTGTCATTGGATTAACATTTAGGTCATTTTCGTCCTCCATAGGCATATTCTTGTCCAATTAGGGTTTTTAACCATTCTTGTGCTTCCATTAGGTGTGTTTGTGTCATTGGATGATCAATTAGGTCATTTTCGTCCTCCCTAGGCTTATTCTTGTCCTATTAGGATTTTTAACCAATCTTGTGCATCCAATAGGTGTGTTTGTGTCATTGGATGATCAATTAGGTCATTTTTGTCCTCCCTAGGCTTATTCTTGTCCAAATAGGGTTTTTAACCAATCTTGTGCATCCAATAACTTTGATTGTGTCATTGAATTAATATTTAGGTCATTTTCGTCCTCCCTAGGCATATTCTTGTCCAATTAGGGTTTTTAACCAATCTTGTGCATCCAATAGGTGTGTTTGTGTCATTGGATGATCAATTAGGTCATTTTCGTCCTCCCTAGGCTTATTCTTGTCCAATTAGGGTTTTTAACCAATCTTGTGCATCCAATAGGTGTGTTTGTGTCATTGGATGATCAATTAGGTCATTTTCGTCCTCCCTAGGCATATTCTTGTCCAATTAGGGTTTTTAACGAATCTTGTGCATCCAATAGGTGTGTTTTGTCATTGGATGATCAATTAGGTCATTTTCGTCCTCCCTAGGCATATTCTTGTCCAATTAGGGTTTTTAACGAATCTTGTGCATCCAATAGGTGTGTTTGTGTCATTGGATGATCAATTAATTCATTTTCGTCCTCCCTAGGCTTATTCTTGTCCAATTAGGGTTTTTAACCAATCTTGTGCATCCAATAAGTTGAGTTGTGTCATTGGATTAACATTTAGGTCATTTTCGTCCTCCCTAGGCTTATTCTTGTCCAATTAGGATTTTTAAACAATCTTGTGCATCGAATAACTTTGTTTGTGTCCTTGAATTAAAATTTAGGTCATTTTCGTCCTCCCTAGGCATATTCTTGTCCAATTAGGGTTTTTAACCAATCTTGTGCATCCAATAGGTGTGTTTGTGTCATTGGATGATCAATTAGGTCATTTTCGTCCTCCCTAGGCTTATTCTTGTCCAATTAGGGTTTTTAACCAATCTTGTGCATCCAATAGGTGTGTTTGTGTCATTGGATGATCAATTAGGTCATTTTCGTCCTCCCTAGGCTTATTCTTGTTCAATTAGGGTTTTTAACCAATCTTGTGCTTCCAATATGTATGTTTGTGTCATTGGATGATCAATTAGGTCATTTTCGTCCTCCATAGGCTTATTCTTGTGTAATTAGGGTTTTTAACCAATCTTGTGCATCCAATAGGTGTGTTTGTGTCATTGGAGGATCAATTAGGTCATTTTCGTCCTCCCTAGGCTTATTCTTGTCCAATTAGGGTTTTTAACCAATCTTGTGCATCCAATAGGTGTGTTTGTGTCATTGGATGATCAATTAGGTTATTTTCGTCCTCCCTAGGCTTATTCTGGTCCAATTAGGGTTTTTAACTAAACTTGTGCATCCAATAGGTGTGTTTGTGTCATTGGATGATCAATTAGGTCATTTTCGTCCTCCCTAGGCTTATTCTTGTCCAATTAGGGTTTTTAACCAATCTTGTGCATCCAATAGGTGTGTTTGTGTCATTGGATGATCAATTAGGTCATTTTTGTCCTCCCTAGGCTTATTCTTGCCCAATTAGGGTTTTTAACCAATCTTGTGCATCCAATAAGTTCATTTGTGTCATTGGATTAATATTTAGGTCATTTTCGTCCTCCCTAGGCATATTCTTCTCCAATTAGGGTTTTTAACCAATCTTGTGCTTCCAATAGGTGTGTTTGTGTCATTGGATGATCAATTAGGTCATTCTCGTCCTCACTAGGCTTATTCTTGTCCAATTTGGGTTTTTAACCAATCTTGTGCATCCAATAGGTGTGTTTGTGTCATTGGATGATCAATTAGGTCATTTTCGTCCTCCCTAGGCTTATTCTTGTCCAATTAGGGTTTTTAACCAATCTTGTGCATCCAATAGGTGTGTTTGTGTCATTGGATGATCAATTAGGTCATTTTCGTCCTCCCTAGGCTTATTCTTGTCCAATTAGGGTTTTTAACCAATCTTGTGCATCCAATAGGTGTGTTTGTGTCATTGGATAATCAATTAGGTCATTTTGGTCCTCCCTAGGCTTATTCTTGTCCTATTAGGGTTTTTAACCAATCTTGTGCATGCAATAAGTTCATTTGTGTCATTGGATGATCAATTAGGTCATTTTCGTCCTCCCTAGGCTTATTCTTGTCCAATTAGGGTTTTTAACCAATCTTGTGCATCCAATAAGTTCATTTGTGTCATTGGATGATCAATTAGGTCATTTTCGTCCTCCCTAGGCATATTCTTGTCCAACTAGGGTTTTAAACCAATCTTGTGCATCCAATAGGTGTGTTTGTGTCATTGGATGATCAATTAGGTCATTTTCGTCCTCCCTAGGCTTTTTCTTGTCCAATTAGGGTTTTTAACCAATCTTGTGCATCCAATAGGTGTGTTTGTGTCATTGGATGATCAATTAGGTCATTTTCGTCCTCCCTAGGCTTATTCTTGTCCAATTAGGGTTTTTAACCAATCTTGTGCATCCAATAACTTTGTTTGTGTCATTGAATTAATATTAATGTCATTTTCGTCCTCCCTAGGCATATTCTTGTCCAATTAGAGTTTTTAACCAATCTTGTGCATCCAATAAGTTGAGTTGTGTCATTGGATTAACATTTAGGTCATTTTCGTCCTCCCTAGGCATATTCTTGTCCAATTAGGGTTTTTAACCAATCTTGTGCATCCAATAGGTGTGTTTGTGTCATTGGATGATCAATTAGGTCATTTTCGTCCTCCCTAGGCTTATTCTTGTCCAATTAGGGTTTTTAACCAATCTTGTGCATCCAATAGGTGTGTTTGTGTCATTGGATGATCAATTAGGTCATTTTCGTCCTCCCTAGGCTTATTCTTGTCCAATTAGGGTTTTTAACCATTCTTGTGCATCCAATAGGTGTGTTTGTGTCATTGGATGATCAATTAGGTCATTGTTGTCCTCCCTAGGCTTATTCTTGTCCAATTAGGGTTTTTAACCAATCTTGTGCATCCAATAGGTGTGTTTGTGTCATTGGATGATCAATTAGGTCATTTTCGTCCTCCCTAGGCTTATTCTTGTCCAATTAGGGTTTTTAACCAATCTTGTGCATCCAATAGGTGTGTTTGTGTCATTGGATGATCAATTAGGTCATTTTCGTCCTCCCTTGGCATATTCTTGTCCAACTAAGGTTTTATACCAATCTTCTGCATCCAATAGGTGTGTTTGTGTCATTGGATGATCAATTAGGTCATTTTCGTCCTCCCTAGGCTTATTCTTGTCCAATTAGGGTTTTTAACCAATCTTGTGCATCCAATAGGTGTGTTTGTGTCATTGGATGATCAATTAGGTCATTTTCTTCCTCCCTAGGCTTATTCTTGTCCAATTAGGGTTTTTAACCAATCTTGTGCATCCAATAGGTGTGTTTGTGTCATTGGATGATCAATTACGTCATTTTGAGCCTCCCTAGGCTTATTCTTGTCAAATTAGGGTTTTTAACCAATCTTGTGCATCCAATAAGTTCATTTGTGTCATTGGATTAACATTTAGGTCATTTTCGTCCTCCCTAGGCTTATTCTTGTTCAATTAGGGTTTTTAACCAATCTTGTGCATCCAATAGGTGTGTTTGTGTCATTGGATGATCAATTAGGTCATTTTGATCCTCCCTAGGCTTATTCTTGTCCAATAGGGTTTTAACCAATCTTGTGCATCCAATAAGTTCATTTGTGTCATCGAATTAACATTTAGGTCATTTTCGTCCTCCCTAGTCATATTCTTA
Source organism: Cicer pinnatifidum (assembly GCA_037974775.1). NCBI lineage: Eukaryota > Viridiplantae > Streptophyta > Magnoliopsida > Fabales > Fabaceae > Cicer > Cicer pinnatifidum. The sequence continues at coordinate 186,433 of JBBPBR010001855.1, read as the reverse complement.
TCCAATTAGGGTTTTTAACCAATCTTGTGCATCCAATAGGTGTGTTTGTGTCATTGGATGATCAATTAGGTCATTTTCGTCTTCCCTAGGCTTATTCTTGTTCAATTAGGGTTTTTAACCAATCTTGTGCATCCAATAGGTGTGTTTATGTCATTGGATGATCAATTAGGTCATTTTCATCCTCCCTAGGCTTATTCTTGCCAATTACGGTTTTTAACCAATCTTGTGTATCCAATAGGTGTGTTTGTGTCATTGGATGATCAATTTAGGTCATTTTCGTCCTCCCTAGGCATATTCTTGGCCAATTAGGGTTTTTAACCAATCTTGAGCATCCAATAGGTGTGTTTGTGTCATTGGATGATCAATTAGGTCATTTTCGTCCTCCCTAGGCTTATTCATGTCCAATTAGGGTTTTTAACCAATCTTGTGCATCCAATAGGTGTGTTTGTGTCTTTCGATGATCAATTAGGTCATTTTCGTCCTCCCTAGGCTTATTCTTGTTCAATTAGGGTTTTTAACCAATCTTGTGCATCCAATAGGTTTGTTTGTGTCATTGGATGATCAATTTGGTCATTTTCGTCCTCCCTTGGCTTATTCTTGTCCAATTAGCGTTTTTTACCAATCTTGTGCATCCAATAGGTGTGTTTGTGTCATTGGATGACCATTTAGGTCATTTTCGTCCTCCCGAGGCTTATTCTCGACCAATTAGGGTTTTTAACCAATCTTGTGCATCCAATAAGTTCATTTGTGTCATTGGATTAACATTTAGGTCATTTTCGTCCTCCCTAGGCATATTCTTGTCCAATTAGGGTTTTTAACCAATATTGAGCATCCAATAGGTGTGTTTGTGTCATTGGATGATCAATTAGGTCATTTTCGTCCTCCCTATGCTTATTCTTGTCCAATTAGGGTTTTTAACCAATCTTGTGCATCCAATTGGTGTGTTTGTGTCATTGTATGATCAATTACGTCATTTTCGTCCTCCCTAGGCTTATTCTTGTTCAATTAGGGTTTTTAACCAATCTTGTGCATCCAATAGGTTTGTTTGTGTCATTGGATGATTAATTAGGTCATTTTCGTCCTCCCTTGGCTTATTGTTGTCCAATTAGGGTTTTTAACCAATCTTGTGCATCCAATAGGTGTGTTTGTGTCAATGGATGATCAATTAGGTCATTTTCTTCCTCCCTAGGCTTATTCTTGTCCAATTAGGGTTTTTAACCAATCTTGTGCATCCAATAGGTGTGTTTGTGTCATTGGATGATCAATTAGGTCATTTTGATCCTCCCTAGGCTTATTCTTGTCCAATAGGGTTTTTAACCAATCTTGTGCATCCAATAAGTTCATTTGTGTCATTGAATTAACATTTAGGTCATTTTCGTCCTCCCTAGTCATATTCTTATCCAATTAGGGTTTTTAACCAATCTTGTGCATCCAATAGGTGTGTTTGTGTCATTGGATGATCAATTAGGTCATTTTCGTCTTCCCTAGGCTTATTCTTGTTCAATTAGGGTTTTTAACCAATCTTGTGCATCCAATAGGTGTGTTTGGGTCATTGGATGATCAATTAGGTCATTTTCATCCTCCCTAGGCTTATTCTTGCCAATTACGGTTTTTAACCAATCTTGTGCATCCAATAGGTGTGTTTGTGTCATTGGATGATCAATTAGGTCATTTTCGTCCTCCCTAGGCTTATTCTTGTTCAATTAGGGTTTTTAACCAATCTTGTGCATCCAATAGGTTTGTTTGTGTCATTGGATGATCAATTTTGTCATTTTCGTCCTCCCTACGCTTATTCTTGTCCAATTAGGGTTTTTAACCAATCTTGTGCATCCAATAGGTGTGTTTGTGTCATTGGATGATCAATTAGGTCATTTTCATCCTCCCTAAGCTTATTCTTGTCCAATTAGGGTTTTTAACCAATCTTGTGCATCCAATTGGTGTGTTTGTGTCATTGGATGACCATTTAGGTCCTTTTCGTCCTCCCGAGGCTTATTCTCGACCAATTAGGGTTTTTAACCAATCTTGTGCATCCAATAAGTTCATTTGTGTCATTGAATTAACATTTAGGTCATTTTTGTCCTCCCTAAGCATATTCTTGTCCAATTAGGGTTTTTATCCAATCTTGTGCATCCAATAGGTGTGTTTGTGTCATTGGATGACCATTTAGGTCATTTTCGTCCTCCCGAGGCTTATTCTCGACCAATTAGGGTTTTTAACCAATCTTGTGCAACCAATAAGTTCATTTGTGTCATTGGATTAACATTTAGGTCATTTTCGTCCTCCCTAGGCATATACTTGTCCAATTAGGGTTTTTAACCAATCTTGAGCATCCAATAGGTGTGTTTGTGTCATTGGATGATCAATTAGGTCATTTTCGTCCTTCCTAGGCTTATTCTTGTCCAATTAGGATTTTTAACCAATCTTGTGCATCCAATAGGTGTGTTTGTGTCATTGGATGATCAATTAGGTCATTTTCGTCCTCCCGAGGCTTATTCTCGACCAATTAGGGTTTTTAACCAATCTTGTGCATCCAATAGGTGTGTTTGTGTCATTGGATGACCATTTAGGTCCTTTTCGTCCTCCCGAGGCTTATTCTCGACCAATTAGGGTTTTTAACCAATCTTGTGCATCCAATAAGTTCATTTGTGTCATTGAATTAACATTTAGGTCATTTTTGTCCTCCCTAAGCATATTCTTGTCCAATTAGGGTTTTTATCCAATCTTGTGCATCCAATAGGTGTGTTTGTGTCATTGGATGACCATTTAGGTCATTTTCGTCCTCCCGAGGCTTATTCTCGACCAATTAGGGTTTTTAACCAATCTTGTGCAACCAATAAGTTCATTTGTGTCATTGGATTAACATTTAGGTCATTTTCGTCCTCCCTAGGCATATACTTGTCCAATTAGGGTTTTTAACCAATCTTGAGCATCCAATAGGTGTGTTTGTGTCATTGGAT
>JBBPBR010001855.1:12010-172945 GCA_037974775.1 Cicer pinnatifidum | reverse complement strand
CAATTAGGGTTTTTAACCAATCTTGTGCATCCAATAGGTGTGTTTGTGTCATTGGATGAATAATTAGGTCATTTTCATCCTCCCTAGGCTTATTCTTGTCCAATTACGGTTTTTAACCAATCTTGTGCATCCAATAGGTGTGTTTGTGTCATTCGATGATCAATTAGGTCATTTTCGTCCTCCCTAGGCTTATTTTTGTTCAATTAGGGTTTTTAACCAATCTTGTGCATCCAATAGGTTTGTTTGTGTCATTGGATGATCAATTTGGTCATTTTCGTCCTCCCTAGGCTTATTCTTGTCCAATTAGGGTTTTTAACCAATCTTGTGCATCCAATAGGTGTGTTTGTGTCATTGGATGATCCATTAGGTCATTTTCATCCTCCCTAGGCTTATTCTTGTCCAATTAGGGTTTTTAACCAATCTTGTGCATCCAATAAGTTCATTTTTGTCATTGAATTAACATTTAGGTCATTTTTGTCCTCCCTAGGCATATTCTTGTCCAATTAGGGTTTTTATCCAATCTTGTGCATCCAATAGGTGTGTTTGTGTCATTGGAAGACCATTTAGGACATTTTCGTCCTCCCGAGGCTTATTCTCGACCAATTAGGGTTTTTAACCAATCTTGTGCATCCAATAAGTTCATTTGTGTCATTGAATTAACATTTAGGTCATTTTTGTCCTCCCTAGGCATATTCTTGTCCAATTAGGGTTTTTATCCAATCTTGTGCATCCAATAGGTGTGTTTGTGTCATTGGATGACCATTTAGGTCATTTTCGTCCTCCCGAGGCTTATTCTCGACCAATTAGGGTTTTTAACCAATCTTGTGCATCCAATAAGTTCATTTGTGTCATTGGATTAACATTTAGGTCATTTTTGTCCTCCCTAGGCATACACTTGTCCAATTAGGGTTTTTAACCAATCTTGAGCATCCAATAGGTGTGTTTGTGTCATTGGATGATCAATTAGGTCATTTTCGTCCTTCCTAGGCTTATTCTTGTCCAATTAGGATTTTTAACCAATCTTGTGCACCCAATAGGTGTGTTTGTGTCATTGGATGATCAATTACGTCGTTTTCGTCCTCCCTAGGCTTATTCTTGTTCAATTAGGGTTTTTAACCAATCTTGTGCATCCAATAGGTGTGTTTGTCTCATTGGATGATCAATTAGGTCATTTTCGTCCTCCCTAGGCTTATTCTTGTCCAATTAGCGTTTTTAACCAATCTTGTGCATCCAATTGGTGTGTTTGTGTCATTGGATGATCAATTAGGTCATCTTCATCCTCCCTAGGCTTATTCTTGTCCAATTAGAGTTTTTAACCAATCTTGTGCATCCAATAGGTGTGTTTGTGTCATTGGATGATCAATTAGGTCATTTTGATCCTCCCTAGGCTTATTCTTGTCCAATTAGGGTTTTAACCAATCTTGTTCATCCAATAAGTTCATTTGTGTCATTGAATTAACATTTAGGTCATTTTCGTCCTCCCTAATCATATTCTTATCCAATTAGGGTTTTTAACCAATCTAGTGCATCCAATAGGTGTGTTTGTGTCATTGGATGATCAATTAGGTCATTTTCGTTCTCCCTAGGCTTATTCTTGTTCAATTAGGGTTTTTAACCAATCTTGTGCATCCAATAGGTGTGTTTGTGTCATTGGATGATCAATTAGGTCATTTTGATCCTCCCTAGGCTTATTCTTGTCCAATAGGGTTTTTAACCAATCTTGTGCATCCAATAAGTTCATTTGTGTCATCGAATTAATATTTAGGTCATTTTCGTCCTCCCTAGTCATATTCTTATCCAATTAGGGTTTTTAACCAATCTTGTGCATCCAATAGGTGTGTTTGTGTCATTGGAGGATCAATTAGGTCATTTTCGTCTTCCCTAGGCTTATTCTTGTTCAATTAGGGTTTTTAACCAATCTTGTGCATCCAATAGGTGTGTTTGTGTCATTGGATGATCAATTAGGTCATTTTCATCCTCCCTAGGCTTATTCTTGCCAATTACGGTTTTTAACCAATCTTGTGCATCCAATAGGTGTGTTTGTGTCATTGGATGATCAATTTAGGTCATTTTCGTCCTCCCTAGGCATATTCTTGTCCAATTAGGGTTTTTAACCAATCTTGAGCATCCAATAGGTGTGTTTGTGTCATTGGATGATCAATTAGGTCATTTTCGTCCTCCCTAGGCTTATTCTTGTTCAATTAGGGTTTTTAACCAATCTTGTGCATCCAATAGGTGTGTTTGGGTCATTGGATGATCAATTAGGTCATTTTCGTCCTCCCGAAGCTTATTCTTGACCAATTAGGGTTTTTAACCAATCTTGTGCATCCAATAGGTTCATTTGTGTCATTGGATTAACATTTAGGTCATTTTCGTCCTCCCTAGTCATATTCTTATCCAATTAGGGTTTTTAACCAATCTTGTGCATCCAATAGGTGTGTTTGTGTAATTGGTTGATAAATTATGTCATTTTCGTCCTCCCTAGGCTTATTCTTGTTCAATTAGGGTTTTTAACCAATCTTGTGCATCCAATAGGTGTGTTTGTGTCATTGGATGATCAATTAGGTCATTTTCGTCCTCCCTAGGCTTATTCTTGTCCAATTAGGGTTTTTAACCAATCTTGTGCATCCAATAGGTGTGTTTGTGTCATTGGATGATCAATTAGGTCATTTTCGTCCTCCCTAGGCTTATTCTTGTCCAATTAGGGTTTTTAACCAATCTTGTGCATCCAATAGGTGTGTTTGTGTCATTGGATGATCAATTTGCTCATTTTCGTCCTCCCTAGGCTTATTCTTGTCCAATTAGGGTTTTTAACCAATCTTGTGCATCCAATAAGTTTGTTTGTGTCATTGAATTAATATTTAGTTCATTTTCGTCCTCCCTAGGCATCATCTTGTCCAATTAGGGTTTTTAACCAATCTTGTGCATCCAATAGGTGTGTTTGTGTCATTGGATGATCAATTAGGTCATTTTCGTCCTCCCTAGGCTTATTCTTGTCCAATTAGGGTTTTTAACCAATCTTGTGCATCCAATAACTTTGTTTGTGTCATTGAATTAATATTTGGGTCATTTTCGTCCTCCCTAGGCATATTCTTGTCCAATTAGGGTTTTTAACCAATCTTGTGCATCCAATAGGTGTGTTTGTGTCATTGGATGATCAATTAGGTCATTTTCGTCCTCCCTAGGCTTATTCTTGTCCAATTAGGGTTTTTAACCAATCTTGTGCATCCAATAGGTGTGTTTGTGTCATTGGATGATCAATTAGGTCATTTTCGTCCTCCCTAGGCTTATTCTTGTCGAATTAGGGTTTTTAACCAATCTTGTGCATCCAATAAGTTCATTTGTGTTATTGGATTAACATTTAGGTCATATTCGTTCTCCCTTGGCTTATTCTTGTCCAATTAGGGTTTTTAACCAAACTTTTGCATCCAATAGGTGTGTTTGTGTCATTCGATGATCAATTAGGTCATTTTTGTCCTCCCTAGGCATCTTCTTGTCCAATTAGGGTTTTTAACCAATCTTGTGCATCCAATAGGTGTGTTTGTGTCATTGGATGATCAATTAGGTCATTTTCGTCCTCCCTAGGCTTATTCTTGTCCAATTAGGGTTTTTAACCAATCTTGTGCATCCAATAGGTGTGTTTGTGTCATTGGATGATCAATTAGGTCATTTTCGTCCTCCCTAGGCTTATTCTTGTCCAATTAGGGTTTTTAACCAATCTTGTGCATCCAATAGGTGTGTTTGTGTCATTGGATGATCAATTAGGTCATTTTTGTCCTCCCTAGGCTTATTTTTGTCCAATTAGTGTTTTTAACCAATCTTGTGCATCCAATAAGTTCATTTGTGTCATTGGATGATCAATTAGGTCATTTTCATCCTCCCTAGGCATATTCATGTCCAACTATGGTTTTTAACCAATCTTGTGCATCCAATAGGTGTGTTTGTGTGATTGGATGATCAATTAGGTCATTTTCGTCCTCCCTAGGCTTATTCTTGTCCAATTAGGGTTTTTAACCAATCTTGTGCATCCAATAGGTGTGTTTGTGTCATTGGATGATCAATTAGGTCATTTTCGTCCTCCCTAGGCTTATTCTTGTCCAATTAGGGTTTTTAACCAATCTTGTGCATCCAATAGGTGTGTTTGTGTCATTGGATGATCAATTAGGTCATTTTTATCCTCCCTAGGCTTATTCTTGTCCAATTAGGATTTTTAACCAATCTTGTGCATCCAATAGGTGTGTTTGTGTCATTGGATGATCAATTAGGTCATTTTCGTCCTCCTTAGGCTTATTCTTGTCCAATTAGGGTTTTTAACCAATCTTGTGCATCCAATAACTGTGTTTGTGTCATTGAATTAATATTTAGGTCATTTTCGTCCTCCCTAGGCATATTCTTGTCCAATTAGGGTTTTTAACCAATCTTGTGCATCCAATAGGTGTGTTTGTGTCATTGGATGATCAATTAGGTCATTTTCGTCCTCCCTAGGCTTATTCTTGTCCAATTAGGGTATCCGATAAGTTTGTTTGTGTCATTGAATTAATATTTAGGTCATTTTCGTCCTCCCTAGGCATATTCTTGTCCAATTAGGGTTTTTAACCAATCTTGTGCATCCAATAGGTGTGTTTGTGTCATTGGATGATCAATTAGGTCATTTTCGTCCTCCCTAGGCTTATTCTTGTCCAATTAGGGTTTTTAACCAATCTTGTGCATCCAATAAGTTCATTTGTGTCATTGAATTAACATTTAGGTCATTTTCGTCCTCCCTATGCATATTCTTGTCCAATTAGGGTTTTTAACCAATCTTGTGCATCCAATAGGTGTGTTTGTGTCATTGGATGATCAATTAGGTCATTTTCGTCCTCCCTAGGCTTATTCTTGTCCAATTATGGTTTTTAACCAATCTTGTACATCCAATAGGTGTGTTTGTGTCATTGGATTATCAATTAGGTCATTTTCGTCCTCCCTAGGCATATTCTTGTCCAATTAGGGTTTTTAACCAATCTTGTGCATCCAATAGGTGTGTTTGTGTCATTGGATGATCAATTAGGTCATTTTCGTCCTCCCTAGGCTTATTCTTGTCCAATTAGGGTTTTTAACCAATCTTGTGCATTCAATATCTTTGTTTGTGTCGTTGAATTAATATTTAGGTCATTTTCGTCCTCCCTAGGCTTATTCTTGTCCAATTAGGGTTTTTAACCAATCTTGAGCATCCAATAACTTTGTTTGTGTCATTGAATTAATATTTAGGTCATTTTCGTCCTCCCTAGGCATATTCTTGTCCAATTAGGGTTTTTAACCAATCTTGTGCATCCAATAGGTGTGTTTGTGTCATTGGATATTCAATTAGGTCATTTTCGTCCTCCCTAGGCATATTCTTATCCAATTAGGGTTTTTAACCTATCTTGTGCATCCAATAGGTGTGTTTGTGTCATTGGATGATATATTAGGTCATTTTCGTCTTTTCTATGCTTATTCTTGTCCAATTAGGGTTTTTAACCAATCTTGTGCATCGAATAAGTTCATTTGTGTCATTGGATTAACATTTAGGTCATTTTCGTCCTCCCTAGGCTTACTCTTGTCCAATTAGGGTTTTTAACCAATGTTGTGCATCGAATAAGTTCATTTGTGTCATTGGATTAACATTTAGGTCATTTTCGTCCTCCCTAGGCATATTCTTGTCCAATTAGGGTTTTTAACCAATCTTGTGCATCCAATAGGTGTGTTTGTGTCATTGGATGATCAATTAGGTCATTTTCGTCCTCCCTAGGCTTATTCTTGTCCAATTAGGGTTTTTAACCAATCTTGTGCATCCAATAACTTTGTTTGTGTCATTGAATTAATATTTAGGTCATTTTCGTCCTCCCTAGGCATATTCTTGTCCAATTAGGGTTTTTAACCAATCTTGTGCATCCAATAGGTGTGTTTGTGTCATTGGATGATCAATTAGGTCATTTTCGTTCCCCCTAGGCTTATTCTTGTCCAATTAGGGTTTTTCACCAATCTTGTGCATCCAATAACTTTGTTTGTGTCATTGAATTAATATTTAGGTCATTTTCGTCCTCCCTAGGCATATTCTTGTCCAATTAGGGTTTTTAACCAATCTTGTGCATCCAATAGGTGTGTTTGTGTCATTGGATGATCAATTAGGTCATTTTCGTCCTCCCTAGGCTTATTCTTGTCCAATTAGGGTTTTTAACCAATCTTGTGCATCCAATAACTTTGTTTGTGTCATTGAATTAATATTTAGGTCATTTTCGTCCTCCCTAGGCATATTCTTGTCCAATTAGGGTTTTTAACCAATCTTGTGCATCCAATAGGTGTGTTTGTGTCATTGGATGATCAATTAGGTCATTTTCGTCCTCCCTAGGCTTATTCTTGTCCAATTAGGGTTTTTAACCAATCTTGTTCATCCAATAGGTGTGTTTGTGTCAATGGATGATCAATTAGGTCGTTTTCGTCGTCCCTAGGCTTATTCATGTCCAATTAGGGTTTTTAACCAATCTTGTGCATCCAATAGGTGTGTTTGTGTCATTGGATGATCAATTAGGTCATTTTCGTCCTACCTAGACTTATTCTTGTCAAATTAGGGTTTTTAATCAATCTTGTGCATCCAATAACTTTGTTTGTGTCATTGAATTAATATTTAGGTCATTTTCGTCCTCCCTAGGCATATTCTTGTCCAATTAGGGTTTTTAACCAATCTTGTGCATCCAATAGGTGTGTTTGTGTCATTGGATGATCAATTAGGTCATTTTCGTCCTCCCTAGGCTTATTCTTGTCCAATTAGGGTTTTTAACCAATCTTGTGCGTCCAATAGGTGTGTTTGTGTCATTGGATGATCAATTTGGTCATTTTCGTCCTCCCTAGGCATATTCTTGTCCAATTAGGGTTTTTAACCAATCTTGTGCATCCAATAGGTGTGTTTGTGTCATTGGATGATCAATTAGGTCATTTTCATCCTCCCTAGGCTTATTTTTGTCCAATTAGGGTTTTTAACCAATCTTGTGCATCCAATAGGTGTGTTTGTGTCATTGGATGATCAATTAGGTCATTTTCGTCCTCCCTAGGCTTATTCTTGTTCAATTAGGGTTTTTAACCAATCTTGTGCATCCAATAGGTTTGTTTGAGTCATTGGATGATCAATTTGGTCATTTTCGTCCTCCCTAGGCTTATTCTTGTCCAATTAGGGTTTTTAACCAATCTTGTGCATCCAATAGGTGTATTTGTGTCATTGGATGATCAATTAGGTCAGTTTCATCCTCCCTAGGCTTATTCTTGTCCAATTAGGGTTTTTAACCAATCTTGTGCATCCAATAAGTTCATTTGTGTCATTGGATTAACATTTAGGTCATTTTCGTCCTCCCTAGGCATATTCTTGTCCAATTAGGGTTTTTATCCAATCTTGTGCATCCAATAGGTGTGTTTGTGTCATTGGATGACCATTTAGGTCATTTTTGTCCTCCCTAGGCATATTCTTGTCCAATTAGGGTTTTTATCCAATCTTGTGCATCCAATAGGTGTGTTTGTGTCATTGGATGACCATTTAGGTCATTTTCGTCCTCCCGAGGCTTATTCTCGACCAATTAGGGTTTTTAACCAATCTTGTGCATCCAATAAGTTCATTTGTGTCATTGGATTAACATTTATGTCATTTTCGTCCTCCCTAGGCATATTCTTGTCCAATTAGGGTTTTTAACCAATCTTGTGCATCCAATAGGTGTGCTTGTGTCATTGGATGATCAATTTAGGTCATTTTCGTCCTCCCTAGGCATATTCTTGTCCAATTAGGGTTTTTAACCAATCTTGTGCATCCAATAGGTGTGTTTGTGTCATTGGATGATCAATTAGGTCATTTTCGTCCTCCCTAGGCTTATTCTTGTCCAATTAGGGTTTTTAACCAATCTTGTGCATCCAATAAGTTCATTTGTGTCATCGGATTAACATTTAGGTCATTTTCGTCCTCCCTAGGCATATTCTTGTCCAATTAGGGTTTTTAACCAATCTTGTGTATCCAATAGGTGTGTTTGTGTGATTGGATGATCAATTAGGTCATTTTCACCCTCCCTAGGCTTATTCTTGTCCAATTAGTGTTTTTAACCAATCTTGTGCATCCAATAAGTTCATTTGTGTCATTGGATTAACATTTAGGCCATTTTCGTCCTCCCTAGGCATATTCTTGTCCAATTAGGGTTTTTAACCAATCTTGTGCATCCAATTGGTGTGTTTGTGTCATTGGATGATCAATTAGGTCATTTTCGTCCTCCCTAGGCATATTCTTGTCCAATTAGGATTTTTAACCAATCTTTTGCATCCAATAGGTGTGTTTGTGTCATTGGATGATCAATTAGGTCATTTTGGTCCTCCCTAGGCATATTCTTGTCCAATTAGGGTTTTTAACCAATCTTGTGCATCCAATAGGTGTGTTTGTGTCATTGGATGATCAATTAGGTCATTTTCGTCCTCCCTAGGCTTATTCTTGTCCAATTAGGGTTTTTAACCAATCTTGTGCATCCAATAACTTAGTTTGTGTCATTTAATTAATATTTAGGTCATTTTCGTCCTCCCTATGCATATTCTTGTCCAATTAGGGTTTTTAACCAATCTTGTGCATCCAATAAGTTCATTTGTGTCATTGGATGATCAATTAGGTCATTTTCGTCCTCCCTAGGCTTATTCTTGTCCAATTAGGGTTTTTAACCAATCTTGTGCATCCAATAAGTTCATTTGTGTTATTGGATTAACATTTAGGTCATATTTGTCCTCCCTAGGCATATTCTTGTCCAATTAGGGTTTTTAACCAATCTTGTGCATCCAATAGGTGTGTTTGTGTCATTGGATGATCAATTAGGTCATTTTCGTCCTCACTAGGCTTATTCTTGTCCAATTAGGGTTTTTAACCAATCTTGTGCATCCAATAGGTGTGTTTGTGTCATTGGATGATCAATTAGGTCATTTTCGTCCTCCCTAGGCTTATTCTTGTCCAATTAGGGTTTTTAACCAATCTTGTGCATCCAATAGGTGTGTTTGTGTCATTGGATGGTCAATTAGGTCATTTTCGTCCTCCTTAGGCTTATTATTGTCCAATTAGGGTTTTTAACCAATCTTGTGCATCCAATAACTTTGTTTGTGTCATTGAATTAATATTTAGGTCATTTTCATCCTCCCTAGGCATATTCTTGTCCAATTAGGGTTTTTAACCAATCTTGTGCATCCAATAGGTGTGTTTGTGTCATTGGATGATCAATTAGGTCATTTTCGTCCTCCCTAGGCATATTCTTGTCCAATTAGGGTTTTTAACCAATCTTGTGCATCCAATAGGTGTGTTTGTGTCATTGGATGATCAATTAGGTCATTTTCGTCCTCCCTAGGCTTATTCTTGTCCAATTAGGGTTTTTAAACAATCTTGTGCATCCAATAAGTTCATTAGTTTTCATTGGATGATCAATTAAGTCATTTTCGTCCTCCCTAGGCATGTTCTTGTCCAACTAGGGTTTTTAACCAATCTTGTGCATCCAATAGGTGTGTTTGTGTCATTGGATGATCAATTAGATCATATTCGTCCTCCCTAGGCATATTCTTGTCCAATTAGGGTTTTTAACCAATCTTGTGCATCCAATAACTTTGTGTGTGTCATAGAATTAATATTTAGGTCATTTTCGTCCACCCTTGGCATATTCTTGTCCAATTAGGGTTTTTAACCAATCTTGTGCATCCAATAGGTGTGTTTGTGTCATTGGATGATCAATTAGGTCATTTTCGTCCTCCCTAGGCATATTCTTGTCCAATTAGGGTTTTTAACCAATCTTGTGCATCTAATAAGTTTGTTTGTTTCATTGAATTAATATTTAGGTCATTTTCGTCCTCCCTAGGCATATTCTTGTCCAATTAGGGTTTTTAACCAATCTTGTGCATCCAATAGGTGTGTTTGTGTCATTGGATGATCAATTAGGTCATTTTCGTCCTCCCTAGGCTTATTCTTGTCCAATTAGGGTTTTTAACCAATCTTGTGCATCCAATAGGTGTGTTTGTGTCATTGGATGATCGATTAGGTCATTTTCGTCCTCCCTAGGCTTATTCTTGTCCAATTAGGGTTTTTAACCAATCTTGTGCATCTAATAAGTTCATTTGTGTCATTGGATGATCAATTAGGTCATTTTCGTCCTCCCTAGGCATATTCTTGTCCAACTAGGGTTTTTAACCAATCTTGTGCATCCAATAGGTGTGTTTGTGTCATTGGATGATCAATTAGGTCATTTTCGTCCTCACTAGGCTAATTCTTGTCCAATTAGGGTTTTTAACCAATCTTGTGCATCCAATAGGTGTGTTTGTGTCATTGGATGATCAATTAGGTCATTTTCGTCCTCCCTAGGCTTATTCTTGTCCAATTAGGGTTTTTAACCAATCTTGTGCATCCAATAACTTTGTTTGTGTGATTGAATTAATATTTAGGTCATTTTCATCCTCCCTAGGCATATTCTTGTCCAATTAGGGTTTTTAACCAATCTTTTGCATCCAATAGGTGTGTTTGTGTCATTGGATGATCAATTAGGTCATTTTCATCCTCCCTAGGCTTATTCTTGTCCAATTAGGGTTTTTAACCAATCTTGTGCATCCAAAAGGTGTGTTTGTGTCATTGGATGATCAATTTAGGTCATTTTCGTCCTCCGTAGGCATATTCTTGTCCAATTAGGGTTTTTAACCAATCTTGTGCATCCAATAGGTGTGTTTGTGTCATTGGATGATCAATTAGGTCATTTTCGTCCTCCCTAGGCTTATTCTTGTCCAATTAGGGTTTTTAACCAATCTTGTGCATCCAATAACTTTGTTTGTGTGATTGAATTAATATTTAGGTCATTTTCATCCTCCCTAGGCATATTCTTGTCCAATTAGGGTTTTTAACCAATCTTTTGCATCCAATAGGTGTGTTTGTGTCATTGGATGATCAATTAGGTCATTTTCATCCTCCCTAGGCTTATTCTTGTCCAATTAGGGTTTTTAACCAATCTTGTGCATCCAATAAGTTCATTTGTGTCATTGAATTAACATTTAGGTCATTTTTGTCCTCCCTAGGCATATTCTTGTCCAATTAGGGTTTTTATCCAATCTTGTGCATCCAATAGGTGTGTTTGTGTCATTGGATGACCATTTAGGTCATTTTCGTCCTCCCGAGGCTTATTCTCGACCAATTAGGGTTTTTAACCAATCTTTGCATCCAATAAGTTCATTTGTGTCATTGAATTAACATTTAGGTCATTTTTGTCCTCCCTAGGCATATTCTTGTCCAATTAGGGTTTTTATCCAATCTTGTGCATCCAATAGGTGTGTTTGTGTCATTGGATGATCAATTAGGTCATTTTCATCCTCCCTAGGCTTATTCTTGACCAATTAGGGTTTTTAACCAATCTTGTGCATCCAATAGGTGTGTTTGTGTCATTGGATGATCAATTAGGTCATTTTCGTCCTCCCTAGGCTTATTCTTGTTCAATTAGGGTTTTTAACCAATCTTGTGCATCCAATAGGTTTGTTTGAGTCATTGGATGATCAATTTGGTCATTTTCGTCCTCCCTAGGCTTATTCTTGTCCAATTAGGGTTTTTAACCAATCTTGTGCATCCAATAGGTGTATTTGTGTCATTGGATGATCAATTAGGTCAGTTTCATCCTCCCTAGGCTTATTCTTGTCCAATTAGGGTTTTTAACCAATCTTGTGCATCCAATAAGTTCATTTGTGTCATTGAATTAACATTTAGGTCATTTTTGTCCTCCCTAGGCATATTCTTGTCCAATTAGGGTTTTTATCCAATCTTGTGCATCCAATAGGTGTGTTTTTGTCATTGGATGACCATTTAGGTCATTTTCGTCCTCCCGAGGCTTATTCTCGACCAATTAGGGTTTTTAACCAATCTTGTGCATCCAATAAGTTCATTTGTGTCATTGAATTAACATTTAGGTCATTTTTGTCCTCCCTAGGCATATTCTTGTCCAATTAGGGTTTTTATCCAATCTTGTGCATCCAATAGGTGTGTTTGTGTCATTGGATGACCATTTAGGTCATTTTCGTCCTCCCGAGGCTTATTCTCGACCAATTAGGGTTTTTAACCAATCTTGTGCATCCAATAAGTTCATTTGTGTCATTGGATTAACATTTAGGTCATTTTCGTCCTCCCTAGGCATATTCTTGTCCAATTAGGGTTTTTAACCAATCTTGAGCATCCAATAGGTGTGTTTGTGTCATTGGATGATCAATTAGGTCATTTTCGTCCTCCCTAGGCTTATTCTTGTCCAATTAGGGATTTTAACCAATCTTGTGCATCCAATTGGTGTGTTTGTGTCATTGGATGATCAATTACGTCATTTTCGTCCTCCCTAGGCTTATTCTTGTTCAATTAGGGTTTTTAACCAATCTTGTGCATCCAATAGGTTTGTTTGTGTCATTGGATGATTAATTAGGTCATTTTCGTCCTCCCTTGGCTTATTCTTGTCCAATTAGGGTTTTTAACCAATCTTGTGCATCCAATAGGTGTTTTTTTGTCAATGGATGATCAATTAGGTCATTTTCGTCCTCCCGAGGCTTATTCTCGACCAATTAGGGTTTTTAACCAATCTTGTGCATCCAATAAGTTCATTTGTGTCATTGGATTAACATTTAGGTCATTTTCGTCCTCCCTAGTCATATTCTTATCCAATTAGGGTTTTTAACCAATCTTGAGCATCCAATAGGTGTGTTTGTGTCATTGGATGATCAATTAGGTCATTTTCGTCCTCCCTAGGCTTATTCTTGTCCAATTAGGGTTTTTAACCAATCTTGTGCATCCAATTGGTGTGTTTGTGTCTTTGGATGATCAATTACTTCATTTTCGTCCTCCCTAGGCTTATTCTTGTTCAATTAGGGTTTTTAACCAATCTTGTGCATCCAAAAGGTTTGTTTGTGTCATTGGATGATTAATTAGGTCATTTTCGTCCTCCCTTGGCTTATTCTTGTCCAATTAGGGTTTTTAACCAATCTTGTGCATCCAATAGGTGTTTTTGTGTCAATGGATGATCAATTAGGTCATTTTCTTCCTCCCTAGGATTATTCTTGTCCAATTAGGGTTTTTAACCAATCTTGTGCATCCAATAGGTGTGTTTGTGTCATTGGATGATCAATTAGGTCATTTTGATCCTCCCTAGGCTTATTCTTGTCCAATTAGGGTTTTTAACCAATCTTGTGCATCCAATAAGTTCATTTGTGTCATTGAATTAACATTTTGGTCATTTTCGTCCTCCCTAGTCATATTCTTATACAATTAGGGTTTTTAACCAATCTTGTGCATCCAATAGGTGTGTTTGTGTCTTTGGATGATCAATTAGGTCATTTTCGTCCTCCCTAGGCTTATTCTTGTTCAATTAGGGTTTTTAACCAATCTTGTGCATCCAATAGGTTTGTTTGTGTCATTGGATGATCAATTTGGTCATTTTCGTCCTCCCTTGGCTTATTCTTGTCCAATTAGGGTTTTTAACCAATCTTGTGCATCCAATAGGTGTGTTTGTGTCATTGCATGATCAATTAGGTCATTTTCATCCTCCCTAGGCTTATTCTTGTCCAATTAGGGTTTTTAACCAATCTTGTGCATCCAATAAGTTCATTTTTGTCATTGAATTAACATTTAGGTCATTTTCGTCCTCCCTAGTCATATTCTTATCCAATTAGGGTTTTTAACCAATCTTGTGCATCCAATAGGTGTGTTTGTGTCATTGGATGATCAATTAGGTCATTTTCGTCTTCCCTAGGCTTATTCTTGTTCAATTAGGGTTTTTAACCAATCTTGTGCATCCAATAGGTGTGTTTGTGTCATTGGATGATCAATTAGGTCATTTTCGTCCTCCCTAGGCTTATTCTTGTCCAATTAGGGTTTTTAATCAATCTTGTGCATCCAATAAGTTCATTTGTGTCATTGGATTAACATTTAGGACATTTTCATCCTCCCTAGGCATATTCTTGTCCAATTAGGGTTTTTAACCAATCTTGTGCTTCCAATAGGTGTGTTTGTGTCATTGGATGATCAATTAGGTCATTTTCGTCCTCCCTAGGCTTATTCTTGTCCAATTAGGGTTTTTAACCAATCTTGTGCATCCAATAAGTTTGTTTATGTCATTGAATTAATAGTTAGGTCATTTTCGTCCTCCCTAGGCGTATACTTGTCCAATTAGGGTTTTTAACCAATCTTGTGCATCCAATAGGTGTGTTTGTGTCATTGGATGATCAATTAGGTCATTTTCGTCCTCCCTAGGCTTATTCTTGTCCAATTAGGGTTTTTAACCAATCTTGTGCATCCAATAGGTGTGTTTGTGTCATTGGATGATCAATTAGGTCCTTTTCGTCCTTCCTAGGCATATTCTTGTCCAATTAGGGTTTTTAACCAGTCTTGTGCATCCAATAGGTGTGTTTGTGTCATTGGATGATCAATTAGGTCATTTTTGTCCTCGGAAGGCTTATTCTTGTCCAATTAGGGTTTTTAACCAATCTTGTGCATCCAATAAGTTCATTTGTGTCATTGGATTAACATTTAGGTCATTTTCGTCCTCCCTAGGTATGTTCTTGTCCAATTACGGTTTTAAACCAATCTTGTGCGTCCAATAGGTGTGTTTGTGTCATTGGATGATCAATTAGGTCATTTTCGTCCTCCCTAGGCTTATTCTTGTCAAATTAGGGTTTTTAACCAATCTTGTGCATCCAATAGGTGTGTATGTGTCATTGGATGATCAATTAGGTCATTTTCGTCCTCCCTAGGCATATTCTTGTCCAACTAGGGTTTTTAACCATTCTTGTGCATCCAATAGGAAATTTGTGTCTTTGGATGATCAATTAGGTCATTTTCGTGCTCCCTAGGCTTATTCTTGTCCAATTAGGGTTTTTAACCAATCTTGTGCATCCAATAGGTGTGTTTCTGTCATTGGATGATCAATTAGGTCATTTTCGTTCTCCCTAGGCTTATTCTTGTCCAATTAGGGTTTTTAACCAATCTTGTGCATCCAATAGGTGAGTTTATGTCATTGGATTAACATTTAGGTCATTTTCGTCCTCCCTAGGCTTATTCTTGTCCAATTAGGGTTTTTAACCAATCTTGTGCATCCAATAAGTTTGTTTGTGTCATTGAATTAATTTTTAGGTCATTTTCGTCCTCCCTAGGCATATTCTTGCCCAATTAGGGTTTTTAACCAATCTTGTGCATCCAATAGGTGTGTTTGTGTCATTGGATGATCAATTAGGTAATTTTCGTCCTCCCTAGGCTTATTCTTGTCCAATTAGGGTTTTTAACCAATCTTGTGCATCCAATAACTTTGTTTGTGTCATTGAATTAATATTTAGGTCATTTTCTTCCTCCCTAGGCATATTCTTTTCCAATTAGGGTTTTTAACCAATCTTGTGCATCCAATAGGTGTGTTTGTGTCATTGGATGATCAATTAGGTCATTTTCGTTCTCCCTAGGCTTATTCTTGTCCAATTAGGGTTTTTAACTAATCTTGTGCATTCGATAAGTTTGTTTATGTCATTGAATTAATATTTAGGTCATTTTCGTCCTCCCTAGGCATATTCTTGTCCAATTAGGGTTTTTAACCAATCTTGTGCATCCAATAGGTGTGTTTGTGTCATTGGATGATCAATTAGGTCATTTTCGTCCTCCCTAGGCTTATTCTTGTCCAATTAGGGTTTTTAACCAATCTTGTGCATCCAATAGGTGTGTTTGTGTCATTGGATGATCAATTCGGTCATTTTCGTCCTTCCTAGGCATATTCTTGTCCAATTAGGGTTTTTAATCAGTCTTGTGCATCCAATAGGTGTGTTTGTGTCATTGGATGATCAATTAGGTCATTTTCATCCTCCCAAGGCATATTCTTGTCCAATTAGGGTTTTTAACCAATCTTGTGCATCCAATAGGTGTGTTTGTGTCATTGATTGATCAATTAGGTCATTTTCGTCCTCCCTAGGCTTATTCTTGTCCAATTAGGATTTTCAACCAATCTTGTGCATCCAATAAGTTCATTTGTGTCATTGGATGATCAATTAGGTCATTTTCGTCCTCCTTAGGCATATTCTTGTCCAACTAGGGTTTTTAACCAATCTTGTGCATCCAATAGGTGTGTTTGTGTCTTTGGATGATCAATTAGGTCATTTTCGTCCTCCCTAGGCTTATTCTTGTCCAATTAGGGTTTTTAACCAATCTTGTGCATCCAATAAGTTCATTAGTGTCATTGGATGATCAATTAGGTCATTTTCGTCCTCCCTAGGCATGCTTTTGTCCAACTAGGGTTTTTAACCAATCTTGTGCATCCAATAGGTGTGTTTGTGTCATTGGATGATCAATTAGGTCATTTTCGTCCTCCCTAGGCATATTCTTGTCCAATTAGGGTTTTTAACCAATCTTGTGCATCTTATAGGTGTGTTTGTGTCATTGGATGATCAATTAGGTCATTTTCGTCCTCCCTAGGCTTATTCTTGTCCAATTAGGGTTTTTAACCAATCTTGTGCATCCAATAGGTGTGTTTGTGTCATTGGATGATCAATTAGGTCATTTTCGTCCTCCCTAGGCTTATTCTTGTCCAATTAGGGTTTTTAACCAATCTTGTGCATCCAATAGGTGTGTTTGTGTCATTGGATGATCAATTAGGTCATTTTCGTCCTCCCTAGGCTTATTCTTGTCCAATTAGGGTTTTTAACCAATCTTGTGCATCCAATAGGTGTGTTTGTGTCTTTGGATGATCAATTAGGTCATTTTCGCCCTCCGTAGGCCTATTCTTGTCCAATTAGGGTTTTTAACCAATCTATTGCATCCGATAAGTTTGTTTGTGTCATTGAATTAATATTTAGGTCATTTTCGTCTTCCCTAGGCATATTCTTGTCCAATTAGGGTTTTTAACCAATCTTGTGCATCCAATAGGTGTGTTTGTGTCATTGGATGATCAATTAGGTCATTTACGTCCTCCCTTGGCTTATTCTTGTCCAATTTGGGTTTTTAACCAATCTTGTGCATCCAATAACTTTGTTTGTGTCATTGAATTAATATTTAGGTCATTTTCGTCCTCCCTAGGCATATTCTTGTCCAATTAGGGTTTTTAACCAATCTTGTGCATCCAATAGGTGTGTTTGTGTCATTGGATGATCAATTAGGTCATTTTCGTCCTCCCTAGGCTTATTCTTGTCCAATTAGGGTTTTTAACCAATCTTGTGCATCCAATAGGTGTGTTTGTGTCATTGGATGATCAATTAGGTCATTTTCGTCCTTCCTAGGCTTATTCTTGTCCCATTAGGGTTTTTAACCAATCTTGTGCATCCAATAAGTTCATTTGTGTCATTGGATTAACATTTAGGTCATTTTCGTCCTCCCTAGGCATATTCTTGTCCAACTAGGGTTTTTAACCAATCTTGTGCATCCAATAGGTGTGTTTGTGTCATTGGATGATCAATTAGGTCATTTTCGTCCTCCCTAGGCTTATTCTTGTCCAATTAGGGTTTTTAACCAATCTTGTGCATCCAATAGGTGTGTTTGTGTCATTGGATGATCAATTAGGTCATTTTTGTCCTTCCTAGGCTTATTCTTGTCCAACTAGGGTTTTTAACCAATCTTGTGCATCCAATAGGTGTGTTTGTGTCATTGGATGATCAATTAGGTCATTTTCGTCCTCCCTAGGCTTATTCTTGTCCAATTAGGGTTTTTAACCAATCTTGTGCATCCAATAAGTAGAGTTGTGTCATTGGATTAACATTTGAGTCATTTTCGTTCTCCCTAGGCTTATTCTTGTCCAATTAGGGTTTTTAACCAATCTTGTGCATCCAATAGGTGTGTTTGTGTCATTGGATGATCAATTAGGTCATTTTCGTCCTCCCTAGGCTTATTCTTGTCCAATTAGGGTTTTTAACCAATCTTGTGCATCCAATAGGTGTGTTTGTGTCATTGGATGATCAATTAGGTCATTTTCGTCCTCCCTAGACTTATTCTTGTCCAGTTAGGGTTTTTAACCAATCTTGTGCATCCAATAGGTGTGTTTGTGTCATTGGATGATCAATTAGGTCATTTTCGTCCTCCCTAGGCTTATTCTTGTCCAATTAGGGTTTTTAACCAATCTTGTGCATCCAATAGGTGTGTTTGTGTCATTGGATGACCAATTAAGTCATTTTCGTCCTCAATAGGCATATTCTTGTCCAATTAGGGTTTTTAACCAATCTTGTGCATCCAATAGGTGTGTTTGTGTCATTGGATGATCAATTAGGTCATTTTCGTCCTCCCTAGGCTTATTCTTGTCCAATTAGGGTTTTTAACCAATCTTGTGCATCCAATAGGTGTGTTTGTGTCATTGGATGATCAATTAGGTCATTTTCGTCCTCCCTAGGCTTATTCTTGTCCAATTAGGGTTTTTAACCAATCTTGTACATCCAATAGGTATGTTTGTGTCATTGGATGATCAATTAGGTCATTTTCGTCCTCCCTAGGCATATTCTTGTCCAATTAGGGTTTTTAACCAATCTTGTGCATCCAATAGGTGTGTTTGTGGCAATGGATGATCAATTAGGTCATTTTCGTCCTCCCTAGGCTTATTCTTGTCCAATTAGGGTTTTTAACCAATCTTGTGCATCCAATAGGTGTGTTTGTGGCAATGGATGATCAATTTGGTCATTTTCGTCCTCCTAGGCTTATTCTTGACCAATTAGGGTTTTTAACCAATCTTGTGCATCCAATAAGTTGAGTTGTGTCATTGGATTAGCATTTAGGTCATTTTCGTCCTCCCTAGGCTTATTCTTGACCAATTAGGGTTTTTAACAAATCTTGTGCATCCAATAAGTTCATTTGTGTCATTGGATTAACATTTAGGTCATTTTCGTTCTCCCTAGGCATATTCTTGTCCAATTAGGGTTTTTAACCAATCTTGTCCATCCAATAGGTGTGTTTGTGTCATTGGATGATCAATTAGGTCATTTTCGTCCTTTCTATGCTTATTCTTGTCCAATTAGGGTTTTTAACCAATCTTGTGCATCCAATAGGTGTGTTTGTGTCATTGGATGATCAATTAGGTCATTTTCGTCCTCCCTAGGCTTATTCTTGTCCAATTAGGGTTTTTAACCAATCTTGTGCATCCAATAGGTGTGTTTGTGTCATTGGATGATCAATTAGGTCATTTTCGTCCTCCCTAGGCTTATTCTTGTCCAATTAGGGTTTTTAACTAATCTTGTGCATCCAATAAGTTCATTTGTGTCAATGGATGATTAATTAGGTCATTTTCCTCCTCCCTAGGCATATTCTTTTCCAATTAGGGTTTTTAACCAATCTTGTGCATCCAATAGGTGTGTTTGTGTCATTGGATGATCAATTAGGTCATTTTCGTCATCCCTAGGCTTATTCTTGTCCAATTAGGGTTTTTAACCAATCTTGTGCATCCAATATGTTTGTTTGTGTCATTGTATTAATATTTAGGTAATTTTCGTCCTCGCTAGGCATATTATTGTCGAATAAGGGGTTTTTAACCAATCTTGTGCATCCAATAGGTGTGTTTGTGTCATTGGATGATCAATTAGGTCATTTTCGTCCTCCCTAGGCTTATTCTTGTCCAATTAGGGTTTTTAACCAATCTTGTGCATCCAATAGGTGTGTTTGTGTCATTGGATGATCAATTAGGTCATTTTCGTCCTCCCTAGGCTTATTCTTGTCCAATTAGGGTTTTTAACCAATCTTGTGCATCCAATAAGTTCATTAGTGTCATTGGATGATCAATTAGGTCATTTTAATCCTCCCTAGGCATATTATTGTCCAATAAGGGTTTTTAACCAATCTTTTGCATCCAATAAGTTTGTTTGTGTCATTGAATTAATATTTAGGTCATTTTCGTCCTCCCTAGGCATATTATTGTCCAATTAGGGTTTTTAACCAATCTTGTGCATCCAATAGGTGTGTTTGTGTCATTGGATGATCAATTAGGTCATTTTCGTCCTCCCTAGGCTTATTCTTGTCCAATTAGGGTTTTTAACCAATCTTGTTCATCCAATAGGTGTGTTTGTGTCATTGGATGATCAATTAGGTCATTTTCGTCCTCCCTAGGCTTATTATTGTCCAATTAGGGTTTTTAACCAATCTTGTGCATCCAATAAGTTCATTTGTATCATTGGATGATCAATTAGGTCATTTTCGTCCTCCCTAGGCATATTCTTGTCCATTTAGGGTTTTAAACCAATCTTGTGCATCCAATAGGTGTGTTTGTGTCATTGGATGATCAATTAGGTCATTTTCGTCCTCCCTAGGCATATTCTTGTCCAATTAGGGTTTTTAACCAATCTTGTGCATCCAATAGGTGTGTTTGTGTCATTGGATGATCAATTAGGTCATTTTTGTCCTCCCTAGGCATATTCTTGTCCAATTAGGGTTTTTAACCAATCTTGTGCATCCAATAAGTTGAGTTGGGTCATTGGATTAACATTTAGGTCATTTTCGTCCTCCCTTTGCTTATTCTTGTCCAATTAGGGTTTTTAACCAATCTTGTGCATCCGATAAGTTTGTTTGTGTCATTGAATTAATATTTAGGTCATTTTCGTCCTCCCTAGGCATATTCTTGTCCAATTAGGGTTTTTAACCAATCTTGTGCATCAAATAGGTGTGTTTGTGTCATTGGATGATCAATTAGGTCATTTACGTCCTCCCTAGGCTTATTCCTGTCCAATTAGGGTTTTTAACCAATCTTGTGCATCCAATAACTTTGTTTGTGTCATTAAATTAATATTTAGGTCATTTTTGTCCTCCCTAGACATATTCTTGTCCAATTAGGGTTTTTAACCAATCTTGTGCATCCAATAGGTGTGTTTGTGTCATTGGATGATCAATTAGGTCATTTTCGTCCTCCCTAGGCTTATTCTTGTCCAATTAGGGTTTTTAACCAATCTTGTGCATCCAATAAGTTTGTTTGTGTCATTGAATTAATATTTAGGTCATTTTCGTCCTTCCTAGTCTTATTCTTGTCCAATTATGGTTTTTAACCAATCTTGTGCATCCAATAGGTGTGTTTGTGTCATTGGATGATCAATTAGGTCATTTTCGTCCTCCCTAGGCTTATTCTTGTCCAATTAGGGTTTTTAACCAATCTTGAGCATCCAATAAGTTCATTTGTGTCATTGGATGATCAATTACGTCATTTTCGTCCTCCCTTGGCATATTCTTCTCCAACTAGGGTTTTAAACCAATCTTGTGCATCCAATAGGTGTGTTTGTGTCATTGGATGATCAATTAGGTCATTTTCGTCCTCCCTAGGCTTATTCTTGTCCAATTAGGGTTTTTAACCAATCTTGTGCATCCAATAGGTGTGTTTGTGTCATTGGATGATCAATTAGGTCATTTTCGTCCTCCCTAGGCTTATTCTTGTCCAATTAGGGTTTTTAACCAATCTTGTGCATCCAATAAGTTTGTTTGTGTCATTGAATTAATATTTAGGTCATTTTCGTCCTCCCTAGGCATATTCTTGTCCAATTAGGGTTTTTACCCAATCTTGTGCATCCAATAAGTGTGTTTGTGGCAATGGATGATCAATTAGGTCATTTTCGTCCTCCCTAGGCTTATTCTTGTCCAATTAGGGTTTTTAACCAATCTTGTGCATCCAATAGGTGTGTTTGTGTCATTGGATGATCAATTAGGTCATTTTCGTCCTCCCTAGGCTTATTCTTGTCCAATTAGGGTTTTTAACCAATCTTGTGCATCCAATAGGTGTGTTTGTGTCATTGGACGATCAATTAGGTCTTTTTCGTCCTCCCTAGGCATATTCTTGTCAAATTAGGGTTTTTAACCAATCTTGTGCATCCAATAAGTTGAGTTGTGTCATTGGATTAACATTTGGGTCATTTTCGTCCTCCATAGGCTTATTCTTGTCCAATTAGGGTTTTTAACCAATCTTGTGCATCCAATAAGTTGAGCTGTGTCATTGGATTAACATTTAGGTCATTTTCGTCCTCCCTAGGCTTATTCTTGTCCAATTAGGGTTTTTAACCAATCTTGTGCATCCAATAAGTTCATTTGTGTCATTGGATTAACATTTAGGTCATTTTCGTCCTCCCTAGGCATATTCTAGTCCAATTAGGGTTTTTAACCAATCTTGTGCATCCAATAGGTGTGTTTGTGTAATTGGATGATCAATTAGGTCATTTTCGTCCTCCCTAGGCTTATTCTTGTTCAAATACGGTTTTTAACCAATCTTGTGCATCCAATAGGTTTGTTTGTGTCATTGGATGATCAATTAGGTCATTTTCGTCCTCCCTAGGCTTATTCTTGTCCAATTAGGGTTTTTAACCAATCTTGTGCATCCAATAGGTGTGTTTGTGTCATTGGATGATAAATTAGGTCATTTTAGTCCTCCCTAGGCTTATTCTTGTCCAATTAGGGTTTTTAACCAATCTTGTGCATCCAATAGGTGTGTTTGTGCCATTGGATGATCAATTACGTCATTTTGATCCTCCCTAGGCTTATTCTTGTCCAATTAGGGTTTTTAACCAATCTTGTGCATCCAATAAGTTCATTTGTGTCATTGGATTAACATTTAGGTCATTTTCGTCCTCCCTAGGCATATTCTAGTCCAACTAGGGTTTTTAACCAATCTTGTGCATCCAATAGGTGTGTTTGTGTAATTGGATGATCAATAGGGTCATTTTCGTCCTCCCTAGGCTTATTCTTGTTCAATTAGGGTTTTTAACCAATCTTGTGCATCCAATAGGTTTGTTTGTGTCATTGGATGATCAATTAGGTCATTTTCGTCCTCCCTAGGCTTATTCTTGTCCAATTAGGGTTTTTAACCAATCTTGTGCATCCAATAGGTGTGTTTGTGTCATTGGATGAGCAATTAGGTCATTTTCGTCCTCCCTAGGCTTATTCTTGTTCAATTAGGGTTTTTAACCAATCTTGTGCATCCAATAGGTGTGTTTGTGTCATTGGATGACCATTTAGGTCATTTTCGTCCTCCCGGGGCTTATTCTCGACCAATTAGGGTTTTTAACCAATCTTGTGCATCCAATAGGTTCATTTGTGTCATTGAATTAACATTTAGGTCATTTTTGTCCTCCCTAGGCATATTCTTGTCCAATTAGGGTTTTTATCCAATCTTGTGCATCCAATAGGTGTGTTTGTGTCATTGGATGACCATTTAGGTCATTTTCGTCCTCCCGAGGCTTATTCTCGACCAATTAGGGTTTTTAACCAATCTTGTGCATCCAATAAGTTCATTTGTGTCATTGGATTAACATTTATGTCATTTTCGTCCTCCCTAGGCATATTCTTGTCCAATTAGGGTTTTTAACCAATCTTGAGCATCCAATAGGTGTGTTTGTGTCATTGGATGATCAATTAGGTCATTTTCGTCCTCCCTAGGCTTATTCTTGTCCAATTAGGGTTTTTAACCAATCTTGTGCATCCAATTGGTGTGTTTGTGTCATTGGATGATCAATTACGTCATTTTCGTCCTCCCTAGGCTTATTCTTGTTCAATTAGGGTTTTTAACCAATCTTGTGCATCCAATAGGTTTGTTTGTGTCATTGGATGATTAATTAGGTCATTTTAGTCCTCCCTTGGCTTATTCTTGTCCAATTAGGGTTTTTAACCAATCTTGTGCATCCAATAGGTGTTTTTGTGTCAATGGATGATCAATTAGGTCATTTTCGTCCTCCCGAGGCTTATTCTCGACCAATTAGGGTTTTTAACCAATCTTGTGCATCCAATAAGTTCATTTGTGTCATTCGATTAACATTTAGGTCATTTTCGTCCTCCCTAGGCATATTCTTGTCCAATTAGGGTTTTTAACCAATCTTGAGCATCCAATAGGTGTGTTTGTGTCATTGGATGATCAATTAGGTCATTTTCATCCTCCCTAGGCTTATTCTTGTCCAATTAGGGTTTTTAACCAATCTTGTGCATCCAATTGGTGTGTTTGTGTCATTGGATGATCAATTACGTCATTTTCGTCCTCCCTAGGCTTATTCTTGTTCAATTAGGGTTTTTAACCAATGTTGTGCATCCAATAGGTTTGTTTGTGTCATTGGATGATTAATTAGGTCATTTTCGTCCTCCCTTGGCTTATTCTTGTCCAATTAGGGTTTTTAACCAATCTTGTGCATCCAATAGGTGTTTTTGTGTCAATGGATGATCAATTAGGTCATTTTCTTCCTCCCTAGGCTTATTCTTGTCCAATTAGGGTTTTTAACCAATCTTGTGCATCCAATAGGTGTGTTTGTGTCATTGGATGATCAATTAGGTCATTTTGATCCTCCCTAGGCTTATTCTTGTCCAATTAGGGTTTTTAACCAATCTTGTGCATCCAATAGGTGTGTTTGTGTCATTGAATGATCAATTAGGTCATTTTCGTCCTCCCTAGGCTTATTCTTGTTCAATTAGGGTTTTTAACCAATCTTGTGCATCCAATAGGTGTGTTTGTGTCATTGGATGATCAATTAGGTCATTTTGATCCGCCCTAGGCTTATTCTTGTCCAATTAGGGTTTTTAACCAATCTTGTGCATCCAATAGGTGTGTTTGTGTCATTGGATGATCAATTAGGTCATTTTCGTCCTCCCTAGGCTTATTCTTGTTCAATTAGGGTTTTTAACCAATCTTGTGCATCCAATAGGTGTGTTTGTGTCATTGGATGATCAATTAGGTCATTTTCATCCTCCCTAGGCTTATTCTTGTCCAATTTGGATTTTTAACCAACCTTGTGCATCCAATAGGTGTGTTTGTGCCATTGGATGATCAATTAGGTCATTTTGATCCTCCCTAGGCTTATTCTTGTCCAATTAGGGTTTTTAACCAATCTTGTGCATCCAATAAGTTCATTTGTGTCATTGAATTAACATTTAGGTCATTTTCGTCCTCCCTAGGCATATTTTTGTCCAATTAGGGTTTTTAACCAATCTTGAGCATCCAATAGGTGTGTTTGTGTCATTGGATGATCAATTAGGTCATTTTCGTCCTCCCTAGGCTTATTCTTGTCCAATTAGGGTTTTTAACCAATCTTGTGCATCCAATAAGTTGAGTTGTGTCATTGGATTAATATTTAGGTCATTTTCATCCTCCCTAGGCATACTCTTGTCCAATTAGGGTTTTTAACCAATCTTGTGCATCCAATAGGTGTGTTTGTGTCATTGGATGATCAATTAGGTCATTTTCGTCCTCCCTAGGCTTATTCTTGTCCAATTAGGGTTTTTAACCAATCTTGTGCATCCAATAAGTTGAGTTGTGTCATTGGATTAACATTTAGGTCATTTTCGTCCTCCCTAGGCTTATTCTTGTCCAATTAGGGTTTTTAACCAATCTTGTGCATCCAGTAAGTTCATTTGTGTCATTGGTTTAACATTTAGGTCATTTTCGTCCTCCCTAGGCATCTTCTTGTCCAATTAGGGTTTTTAACCAATCTTGTGCATCCAATAGGTGTGTTTGTGTCATTGGATGATCAATTAGGTCATTTTCGTCCTCCCTAGGCTTATTCTTGTCCAATTAGGGTTTTTAACCAATCTTGTGCATCCAATAAGTTTGTTCGTGTCATTGAATTTACATTTAGGTCATTTTCATCCTCCCTAGGCATATTCTTGTCCAATTAAGGTTTTTAACCAATCTTGTGCATCCAATAGGTGTGTTTGTGTCATTGGATGATCAATTAGGTCATTTTCTTCCTCCCTAAGCTTATTGTTGTCCAAATAGGTTTTTTAAGCAATCTTGTGCATCCAATAAGTTGAGTTGTGTCATTGGAAGATCAATTAGCTCATTTTCGTCCTCCCTAGGCATATTCTTGTCCAATTAGGGTTTTTAACCAATCTTGTGCATCCAATAGGTGTGTTTGTGTCATTGGATGATCAATTAGGTCATTTTCGTCCTCTCTAGGCTTATTCTTGTCCAATTAAGGTTTTTAACCAATCTTGTGCATCCAATAGGTGTGTTTGTGTCATTGGATGATCAATTAGGTCATTTTCGTCCTCCCTAGGCTTATTCTTGTCCAATTAGGGTTTTTAACCAATCTTGTGCATCCAATAAGTTGAGTTGTGTCATTGGATTAACATTTAGGTCATTTTCGTCCTCCCTAGGCTTATTCTTGTCCAATTAGGGTTTTTAACCAATCTTGTGCATCTAGTAAGTTCATTTGTGTCATTGGTTTAACATTTTGGTCATTTTCGTCCTCCCTAGGCATATTCTTGTCCAATTAGGGTTTTTAACCAATCTTGTGCATCCAATAGGTGTGTTTGTGTCATTGGATGATCAATTAGGTCATTTTCGTCCTCCCTAGGCTTATTCTTGTCCAATTAGGGTTTTTAACCAATCTTGTGCATCCAATAGGTGTGTTTGTGTCATTGGATGATCAATTAGGTCATTTTCGTCCTCCCTAGGCTTATTCTTGTCGAATTAGGGTTTTTAACCAATCTTGTGCATCCAATAAGTTCATTTGTGTTATTGGATTAACATTTAGGTCATATTCGTTCTCCCTTGGCTTATTCTTGTCCAATTAGGGTTTTTAACCAAACTTTTGCATCCAATAGGTGTGTTTGTGTCATTCGATGATCAATTAGGTCATTTTTGTCCTCCCTAGGCATCTTCTTGTCCAATTAGGGTTTTTAACCAATCTTGTGCATCCAATAGGTGTGTTTGTGTCATTGGATGATCAATTAGGTCATTTTCGTCCTCCCTAGGCTTATTCTTGTCCAATTAGGGTTTTTAACCAATCTTGTGCATCCAATAGGTGTGTTTGTGTCATTGGATGATCAATTAGGTCATTTTCGTCCTCCCTAGGCTTATTCTTGTCCAATTAGGGTTTTTAACCAATCTTGTGCATCCAATAGGTGTGTTTGTGTCATTGGATGATCAATTAGGTCATTTTCGTCCTTTCT
Source organism: Cicer pinnatifidum (assembly GCA_037974775.1). Classification (NCBI taxonomy): domain Eukaryota; kingdom Viridiplantae; phylum Streptophyta; class Magnoliopsida; order Fabales; family Fabaceae; genus Cicer; species Cicer pinnatifidum. Next base: position 146,079 of record JBBPBR010001855.1, on the reverse strand, counting down.
ATGCTTATTTTTGTCCAATTAGGGTTTTTAAGCAATCTTGTGCATCCAATAAGTTCATTTGTGTCATTGGATGATCAATTAGGTCATTTTCGTCCTCCCTAGGCATATTCTTGTCCAACTAGGGTTTCTAACCAATCTTGTGCTTCCAATAGATGTGTTTGTGTCATTGGATGATCAATTAGGTCATTTTCGTCCTCCCTAGGCTTATTCTTGTCCAATTAGGGTTTTTAACCAATCTTGTGCATCCAATAGGTGTGTTTGTGTCATTGGATGATCAATTAGGTCATTTTCGTCCTCCCTAGGCTTATTCTTGTCCAATTAGGGTTTTTAACCAATCTTGTGCATCCAATAGGTGTGTTTGTGTCATTGGATGATCAATTAGGTCATTTTCGTCCTCCCTAGGCTTATTCTTGTCCAATTAGGGTTTTTAACCAATCTTGTGCATCCAATAGGTGTGTTTTTGTCATTGGATGATCAATTAGGTCATTTTCTTCCTCCCCAGGCTTATTCTTGTCCAATTAGGGTTTTTAACCAATCTTGTGCATCCAATAGGTGTGTTTGTGTCATTGGATGATCAATTAGGTCATTTTCGTCCTCCCTAGGCTTATTCTTGTCCAATTAGGGTTTTTAACCAATCTTGTGCATCCAATAGGTGTGTTTGGGTCATTGGATGATCAATTAGGTCATTTTCGTCCTCCTTAGGCATATTCTTGTCCAATTAGGGTTTTTAACCAATCTTGTGCATCCAATAACTTTGTTTGTGTCATTGAATTAATATTTAGGTCATTTTCGTCCTCCCTAGGCATATTCTTGTCCAATTAGGGTTTTTAACCAATCTTGCGCATCCAATAGGTGTGGTTGTGTCATTGAATGTTCAATTAGGTCATTTTTGTCCTCCCTAGGCATATTCTTGTCCAATTAGGGTTTTTAACCAATCTTGTGCATCCAATAGGTGTGTTTGTGTCATTCGATGATCAATTAGGTCATTTTCGTCCTCCCTAGGCATGTTCTTGTCCAACTAGGGTTTTTAACCAATTTTGTGCATCCAATAGGTGTGTTTGTGTCATTGGATGATCAATTAGGTCATTTTCGTCCTCCCTAGGCTTTTTCTTGTCCAATTAGGGTTTTTAACCAATCTTGTGCATCCAATAGGTGTGTTTGTGTCATTGGATGATCAATTAGGTCATTTTCGTCCTCCCTAGGCTTATTCTTGTCCAATTAGGGTTTTTAACCAATCTTGTGCATCCAATAACTTTGTTTGTGTCATTGAATTAATATTAATGTCATTTTCGTCCTCCCTAGGCATATTCTTGTCCAATTAGAGTTTTTAACCAATCTTGTGCATCCAATAAGTTGAGTTGTGTCATTGGATTAACATTTAGGTCATTTTCGTCCTCCCTAGGCATATTCTTGTCCAATTAGGGTTTTTAACCAATCTTGTGCATCCAATAGGTGTGTTTGTGTCATTGGATGATCAATTAGGTCATTTTCGTCCTCCCTAGGCTTATTCTTGTCCAATTAGGGTTTTTAACCAATCTTGTGCATCCAATAGGTGTGTTTGTGTCATTGGATGATCAATTAGGTCATTTTCGTCCTCCCTAGGCTTATTCTTGTCCAATTAGGGTTTTTAACCATTCTTGTGCATCCAATAGGTGTGTTTGTGTCATTGGATGATCAATTAGGTCATTGTTGTCCTCCCTAGGCTTATTCTTGTCCAATTAGGGTTTTTAACCAATCTTGTGCATCCAATAGGTGTGTTTGTGTCATTGGATGATCAATTAGGTCATTTTCGTCCTCCCTAGGCTTATTCTTGTCCAATTAGGGTTTTTAACCAATCTTGTGCATCCAATAGGTGTGTTTGTGTCATTGGATGATCAATTAGGTCATTTATCGTCCTCCCTAGGCTTATTCTTGTCCAATTAGGGTTTTTAACCAATCTTGTGCATCCAATAGGTTGAGTTGTGTCATTGGATTAACATTTAGGTCATTTTCGTCCTCCCTAGGCATATTCTTGTCCAATTAGGGTTTTTAACCAATCTTGTGCATCCAATAGGTGTGTTTGTGTCATTGGATGATCAATTAGGTCATTTTCGTCCTCCCTAGGCTTATTCTTGTCCAATTAGGGTTTTTAACAAATCGTGTGCATCCAATAAGTTCATTTGTGTCATTGGATGATCAATTAGGTCATTTTCGTCCTCCCTAGGCATATTCTTGTCCAACTAGGGTTTTTAACCAATCTTGTGCATCCAATAGGTGTGTTTGTGTCATTGGATGATCAATTAGGTCATTTTCGTCCTCCCTAGGCTTATTCTTGTCCAATTAGGGTTTTTAACCAATCTTGTGCATCCAATAGGTGTGTTTGTGTCATTGGATGATCAATTAGGTCATTTTCGTCCTCCCTAGGCTTATTCTTGTCCAATTAGAGTTTTTAACCAATCTTGTGCATCCAATAGGTGTGTTTGTGTCATTGGATGATCAGTTAGGTCATTTTGATCCCCCCTAGGCTTTTTCTTGTCCAATTAGGGTTTTTAATCAATCTTGTGCGTCCAATAAATTCATTTGTGTCATTAAATTAAAATTTAGGTCATTTTCGTCCTCCCTAGTCATATTCTTGTCCAATTAGGGTTTTTAACCAATCTTGTGCATCCAATAGGTGTGTTTGTGTCATTGGATGATCAATTAGGTCATTTTCGTCCTCCCTAGGCTTATTCTTGTCCAATTAGGGTTTTTAACCAATCTTGTGCATCCAATAGGTGTGTTTGTGTCATTGGATGATCAATTAGGTCATTTTCATCCTCCCTAGGCTTATTCTTGTCCAATTAGGGTTTTTAACCAATCTTGTGCATCCAATTGGTGTGTTTGTGTCATTGGATGATCAATTACGTCATTTTCGTCCTCCCTAGGCTTATTCTTGTTCAATTAGGGTTTTTAACCAATGTTGTGCATCCAATAGGTTTGTTTGTGTCATTGGATGATTAATTAGGTCATTTTCGTCCTCCCTTGGCTTATTCTTGTCCAATTAGGGTTTTTAACCAATCTTGTGCATCCAATAGGTGTTTTTGTGTCAATGGATGATCAATTAGGTCATTTTCTTCCTCCCTAGGCTTATTCTTGTCCAATTAGGGTTTTTAACCAATCTTGTGCATCCAATAGGTGTGTTTGTGTCATTGGATGATCAATTAGGTCATTTTGATCCTCCCTAGGCTTATTCTTGTCCAATTAGGGTTTTTAACCAATCTTGTGCATCCAATAAGTTCATTTGTGTCATTGAATTAACATTTTGGTCATTTTCGTCCTCCCTAGTCATATTCTTATACAATTAGGGTTTTTTACCAATCTTGTGCATCCAATAGGTGTGTTTGTGTCTTTGGATGATCAATTAGGTCATTTTCGTCCTCCCTAGGCTTATTCTTGTTCAATTAGGGTTTTTAACCAATCTTGTGCATCCAATAGGTTTGTTTGTGTCATTGGATGATCAATTTGGTCATTTTCGTCCTCCCTTGGCTTATTCTTGTCCAATTAGGGTTTTTAACCAATCTTGTGCATCCAATAGGTGTGTTTGTGTCATTGGATGATCAATTAGGTCATTTTCATCCTCCCTAGGCTTATTCTTGTCCAATTAGGGTTTTTAACCAATCTTGTGCATCCAATAAGTTCATTTTTGTCATTGAATTAACATTTAGGTCATTTTTGTCCTCCCTAGGCATATTCTTGTCCAATTAGGGTTTTTATCCAATCTTGTGCATCCAATAGGTGTGTTTGTGTCATTGGATGACCATTTAGGTCATTTTCGTCCTCCCGAGGCTTATTCTCGACCAATTAGGGTTTTTAACCAATCTTGTGCATCCAAAAATTTCATTTGTGTCATTGAATTAACATTTAGGTCATTTTTGTCCTCCCTAGGCATATTCTTGTCCAATTAGGGTTTTTATCCAATCTTGTGCATCCAATAGGTGTGTTTGTGTCATTGGATGATCAATTAGGTCATTTTCATCCTTCCTAGGCTTATTCTTGTCCAATTAGGGTTTTTAACCAATCTTGTGCATCCAATAGGTGTGTTTGTGTCATTGGATGATCAATTAGGTCGTTTTTGTCCTCCCTAGGCTTATTCTTGTCCAATTAGGGTTTTTAACCAATCTTGTGCATCCAATAGGTGTGTTTGTGTCATTGGATGATCAATTAGGTCATTTTCGTCCTCCCTAGGCTTATTCTTGTCCAATTAGGGTTTTTAACCAATCTTGTGCATCCAATAGGTGTGTTTGTGTCATTGGATGATCAATTAGGTCATTTTTGTCCTCCATAGGCTTATTTTTGTCCAATTAGTGTTTTTAACCAATCTTGTGCATCCAATAAGTGCATTTGTGTCATTGGATGATCAATTAGGTCATTTTCGTCCTCCCTAGGCATATTCTTGTCCAACTATGGTTTTTAACCAATCTTGTGCATCCAATAGGTGTGTTTGTGTCATTGGATGATCAATTAGGTCATTTTCATCCTCCCTAGGCTTATTCTTGTCCAATTAGGGTTTTTAACCAATCTTGTGCATCCAATAGGTGTGTTTGTGTTATTGGATGACCAATTAGGTCATTTTCTTCCTCCCTAGGCATATTCTTGTCGAATTAGGGTTTTTAACGAATCTTGTGCATCCAATAGGTGTGTTTGTGTCATTGGATGATCAATTAGGTCATCTTCGTCCTCCCTAGGCATATTCTTGTCCAATTAGGGTTTTTAACCAATCTTGTGCATCCAATAGGTGTGTTTGTGTCATTGGATGATCAATTAGGTCATTTTCGTCCTCCCTAGGCATATTCTTGTCCAATTAGGGTTTTTAACGAATATTGTGCATCCAATAGGTGTGTTTGTGTCATTGGATGATCAATTAGGTAATTTTCGTCCTTCCTAGGCTTATTCTTGTCCAATTAGGGTTTTTAACCAATCTTGTGCATCCAATAAGTTGAGTTGTGTCATTGGATTAACATTTAGGTCATTTTCGTCCTCCCTAGGCTTATTCTTGTCCAATTAGGGTTTTTAACTAATCTTGTGCATTCAATAAGTTCATTTGTGTCATTTGATGATTTATTAGGTCATTTTCGTCCTCCCTAGGCATATTCTTGTCCAATTAGGGTTTTTAACCAATCTTGTGCATCCAATAGGTGTGTTTGTGTCATTGGATGATCAATTAGGTCATTTTCGTCCTCCCTAGGCTTATTCTTGTCCAATTAGGGTTTTTAACCAATCTTGTGCATCCAATAAGTTTGTTTGTGTCATTGAATTATTATTTAGGTCATTTTCGTCCTCCCTATGCATATTCTTGTCCAATTAGGGTTTTTAACCAATCTTGTGCATCCAATAGGTGTGTTTGTGTCATTGGATGATCAATTAGGTCATTTTCGTCCTCCCTAGGCTTATTCTTGTCCAATTAGGGTTTTTAACCAATCTTGTGCATCCAATAGGTGTGTTTGTGTCATTGGATGATCAATTAGGTCATTTTCGTCCTCCCTAGGCTTATTCTTGTCGAATTAGGGTTTTTAACCAATCTTGTGCATCCAATAAGTTCATTTGTGTTATTGGATTAACATTTAGGTCATATTCGTTCTCCCTTGGCTTATTCTTGTCCAATTAGGGTTTTTAACCAAACTTTTGCATCCAATAGGTGTGTTTGTGTCATTCGATGATCAATTAGGTCATTTTTGTCCTCCCTAGGCATCTTCTTGTCCAATTAGGGTTTTTAACCAATCTTGTGCATCCAATAGGTGTGTTTGTGTCATTGGATGATCAATTAGGTCATTTTCGTCCTCCCTAGGCTTATTCTTGTCCAATTAGGGTTTTTAACCAATCTTGTGCATCCAATAGGTGTGTTTGTGTCATTGGATGATCAATTAGGTCATTTTCGTCCTCCCTAGGCTTATTCTTGTCCAATTAGGGTTTTTAACCAATCTTGTGCATCCGATATGTTTGTTTGTGTCATTGAATTATTATTTAGGTCATTTTCGTCCTCCCTAGGCATATTCTTGTCCAATTAGGGTTTTTAACCAATCTTGTGCATCCAATAGGTGTGTTTGTGTCATTGGATGATCAATTAGGTCATTTTCGTCCTACCTAGACTTATTCTTGTCAAATTAGGGTTTTTAATCAATCTTGTGCATCCAATAACTTTGTTTGTGTCATTGAATTTATATTTAGGTCATTTTCGTCCTCCCTAGGCATATTCTTGTCCAATTAGGGTTTTTAACCAATCTTGTGCATCCAATAGGTGTGTTTGTGTCATTGGATGATCAATTAGGTCCTTTTCGTCCTCCCTAGGCTTATTCTTGTCCAATTAGGGTTTTTAACCAATCTTGTGCATCCAATAGGTGTGTTTGTGTCATTGGACGATCAATTAGGTCATTTTCGTCCTCCCTAGGCTTATTCTTGTCCAATTAGGGTTTTTAACCAATCTTGTGCATCCAATAACTTTGATTGTGTCATTGAATTAATATTTAGGTCATTTTCGTCCTCCCTAGACATATTCTTGTCCAATTACGGTTTTTAACCAATCTTGTGCATCCAATAGGTGTGTTTGTGTCATTGGATGATCAATTAGGTCATTTTCGTCCTCCCTAAGCTTATTCTTCCCCAATTAGGGTTTTTAACCAATCTTGTGCATCCAATAATATCATTTGTGTCATTGGATTAACATTTAGGTCATTTTCATCCTCCATAGGCATATTCTTGTCCAATTATGGTTTTTAACCATTCTTGTGCTTCCAATAGGTGTGTTTGTGTCATTGGATGATCAATTAGGTCATTTTCGTCCTCACTAGGCTTATTCTTGTCCAATTAGGGTTTTTAACCAATCTTGTGCATCCAATAGGTTTGTTTGTGTCATTGGATGATCAATTAGGTCATTTTCGTCCTCCCTAGGCTTATTCTTGTCCAATTAGGGTTTTTAACCAATCTTGTGCATCCAATAACTTTGTTTGTGTCATTGAATTAATATTTAGGTCATTTTCCTCCTGCCTAGGCATATTCTTGTCCAATTAGGGTTTTTAACCAATCTTGTGCATCCAATAGGTGTGTTTGTGTCATTGGATGATCAATTAGGTCATTTTCGTCCTTCCTAGGCTTATTCTTGTCCAATTAGGGTTTTTAACCAATCTTGTGCATCCAATAATTTCATTTGTGTCATTGGATTAACATTTAGGTCATTTTCGTCCTCCATAGGCATATTCTTGTCCAATTAGGGTTTTTAACCAATCTTGTGCATCCAATAGGTGTGTTTGTGTCATTGGATGATCAATTAGGTCATTTTCGTCCTCCCTAGGCTTATTCTTGTCCAATTAGGGTTTTTAACCAATCTTGTGTATCCAATAGGTGTGTTTGTATCATTGGATGATCAATTAGGTCATTTTCGTTCTCCCTAGGCATATTCTTGTCCAATTAGGGTTTTTAACCAATCTTGTGCATCCAATAAGTTTGTTTGTGTCATTGAATTAATATTTAGGTTATTTTCGTCCTCCCTAGGCATATTATTGTCCAATAAGGGTTTTTAACCAATCTTGTGCATTCAATAGGTGTGTTTGTGTCATTGGATGATCAATTAGGTCATTTCCGTCCTCCCTAGGCATATTCTTGTCCAATTAGGGTTTTTAACCAATCTTGTGCATCCAATAACTTTTTTTGTTTCATTGAATTAATATTTAGGTCATTTTCGTCCTCCCTAGGCATATTCTTGTTCCATTAGGGTTTTTAACCAATCTTGTGCATCCAATAGGTGTGTTTGTGTCATTTGATGATCAATTAGGTCATTTTCGTCCTCCCTAGGCTTATTCTTGTCCGATTAGGGTTTTTAACCAATCTTGTGCATCCAATAAGTTTGTTTGTTTCATTGAATTAATATTTAGGTCATTTTCGTCCTCCCTCGGCATATTCTTGTCCAATTAGGGTTTTTAACCAATCTTGTGCATCCAATAGGTGTGTTTGTGTCATTGGATGATCAATTAGGTCATTTTCGTCCTCCCTATGCTTATTCTTGTCCAATTAGGGTTTTTAACCAATCTTGTGCATCCAATAAGTTGAGTTGTGTCATTGGATTAACATTTAGGTCATTTTTGTCCTCCCTAGGCTTATTCTTGTCCAATTAGGGTTTTTAACCAATCTTGTGCATCCAATAGGTGTGTTTGTGTCTTTGGATGATCAATTAGGTCATTTTCGTCCTCCCTAGGCTTATTCTTGTTCAATTAGGGTTTTTAACCAATCTTGTGCATCCAATAGGTTTGTTTGTGTCATTGGATGATCAATTTGGTCATTTTCGTCCTCCCTTGGCTTATTCTAGTCCAATTAGGGGTTTTAACCAATCTTGTGCATCCAATAGGTGTGTTTGTGTCATTGGATGATCAATTAGGTCATTTTCATCCTCCCTAGGCTTATTCTTGTCCAATTAGGGTTTTTAACCAATCTTGTGCATCCAATAAGTTCATTTTTGTCATTGAATTAACATTTAGGTCATTTTTGTCCTCCCTAGGCATATTCTTGTCCAATTAGGGTTTTTATCCAATCTTGTGCATCCAATAGGTGTGTTTGTGTCATTGGATGACCATTTAGGTCATTTTCGTCCTCCCGAGGCTTATTCTCGACCAATTAGGGTTTTTAACCAATCTTGTGCATCCAAAAAGTTCATTTGTGTCATTGAATTAACATTTAGGTCATTTTTGTCCTCCCTAGGCATATTCTTTTCCAATTAGGGTTTTTATCCAATCTTGTGCATCCAATAGGTGTGTTTGTGTCATTGGATGATCAATTAGGTCATTTTCATCCTTCCTAGGCTTATTCTTGTCCAATTAGGGTTTTTAACCAATCTTGTGCATCCAATAGGTGTGTTTGTGTCATTGGATGATCAATTAGGTCATTTTCGTCCTCCCTAGGCTTATTCTTGTTCAATTAGGGTTTTTAACCAATCTTGTGCATCCAATAGGTGTGTTTGTGTCATTGGATGATCAATTAGGTCATTTTCATCCTCCCTAGGCTTATTCTTGTCCAATTGGGGTTTTTAACCAACCTTGTGCATCCAATAGGTGTGTTTGTGTCATTGGATGATCAATTAGGTCATTTTGATCCTCCCTAGGCTTATTCTTGTCCAATTAGGGTTTTTAACCAATCTTGTGCATCCAATGAGTTCATTTGTGTCATTGAATTAACATTTAGGTCATTTTCGTCCTCCCTAGGCATATTCTTGTCCAATTAGGGTTTTTAACCAATCTTGAGCATCCAATAGGTGTGTTTGTGTCATTGGATGATCAATTAGGTCATTTTCGTCCTCCCTAGGCTTATTCTTGTCCAATTAGGGTTTTTAACCCATCTTGTGCATCCAATAGGTGTGTTTGTGTCATTGGATGATCAATTAGGTCATTTTGATCCTCCCTAGGCTTATTCTTGTCGAATTAGGGTTTTTAACCAATCTTGTGCATCCAATAAGTTCATTTGTTTCATTGGATTAACATTTAGGTCATTTTCGTCCTCCCTAGGCATATTCTTGTCCAATTAGGGTTTTTAACCAATCTTGAGCATCCAATAGGTGTGTTTGTGTCATTGGATGATCAATTAGGTCATTTTCGTCCTCCCTAGGCTTATTGTTGTCCAATTAGGGTTTTTAACCAATCTTGTGCATCCAATAGGTGTGTTTGTGTCATTGTATGATCAATTAGGTCATTTTCGTCCTCCCTAGGCTTATTCTTGTCCAATTAGGGTTTTTAACCAATCTTGTGCATCCAATAAGTTTGTTTGTTTCATTGAATTAATATTTAGGTCATTTTCGTCCTCCCTAGGCATATTCTTGTCCAATTAGGGTTTTTAACCAATCTTGTGCATCCAATAGGTGTGTTTGTGTCATTGGATGATCAATTAGGTCATTTTCGTCCTCCCTAGGCATATTCTTGTCCAATTAGGGTTTTTAACAAATCTTGTGCATCCAATATGTTTGTTTGTGTCATTGGATGATCAATTAGGTCGTTTTCGTCCCCCCTAGGCTTATTCTTGTCCAATTAGGGTTTTCAACCAATCTTGTGCATCCAATAAGTTGAGTTGTGTCATTGGATTAACATTTAGGTCATTTTCATCCTCCCTAGGCTTATTCTTGTCCAATTAGGGTTTTTAACCAATCTTGTGCATCCAATAGGTGTATTTGTGTCATTGGATGATCAATTAGGTCATTTTCGTCCTCCCTAGGCTTATTCTTGTCCAATTAGAGTTTTTAACCAATCTTGTGCATCCAACAAGTTTGTTTATGTCATTGAATTAATATTTAGGTCATTTTCGTCCTCCCTAGGCATATTCTTTTCCAATTAGGGTTTTTAACCAATCTTGTGCATCCAATAGGTGTGTTTGTATCATTGGATGATCAATTAGGTCATTTTCGTCCTCCCTAGGCTTATTCTTTTCCAATTAGGGTTTTTAACCAATCTTGAGCATCCAATAGGTGTGTTTGTGTCATTGGATGATCAATTAGGTCATTTTCGTCCTCCCTAGGCTTATTCTTGTCCAATTAGGGTTTTTAACCAATCTTGTGCATCCAATAGGTGTGTTTGTGTCATTGGATGATCAATTAGGTCATTTTCGTCCTCCCTAGGCTTATTCTTGTCCAATTAGGGTTTTTAACCAATCTTGTGCATCCAACAAGTTTGTTTATGTCATTGAATTAATAATTAGGTCATTTTCATCCTCCCTAGGCATATTCTTGTCCAATTAGGGTTTTTAACCAATCTTGTGCATCCAATAGGTGTGTTTGTGTCATTGGATGATCAATTAGGTCATTTTCGTCCTCCCTAGGCATATTCTTGTCCAATTAGGGTTTTTAACCAATCTATTGCATCCAATAGGTGTGTTTGTGGCAATGGATGATCAATTTGGTCATTTTCGTCCTCCCTAGGCTTATTCTTGTCCAATTAGGGTTTTTAACCAATCTTGTGCATCCAATAGGTGTGTTTGTGTCATTGGATGATCAATTAGGTTATTTTCGTCCTCCCTAGGCTTATTCTTGCCCAATTAGGGTTTTTAACCAATCTTGTGCATCCAATAAGTTGAGTTGTATCATTGGATTAGCATTTAGGTAATTTTCGTCCTCCCTAGGCTTATTATTGTCCAATTAGGGTTTTTAACCAATCTTGTGCATCCAATAAGTTCATTTGTGTCATTGGATGATCAATTAGGTCATTTTCGTCCTCCCTAGGCTTATTCTTGTCCAATTAGGGTTTTTAACCAATCTTGTGCATCCAATAACTTTGTTTGTGTCATTGAATTAATATTCAGGTCATTTTCCTCCTCCCTAGGCATATTCTTGTCCAATTAGGGTTTTTAACCAATCTTGTGCATCCAATAGGTGTGTTTGTGTCATTGGATGATCAATTAGGTCATTTTCGTCCTCCCTAGGCTTATTCTTGTCCAATTAGGGTTTTTAACCAATCTTGTGCATCCAATAGGTGTGTTTGTGTCATTGGATGATCAATTAGGTCATTTTCGTCCTCCCTAGGCTTATTCTTGTCCAATTAGGGTTTTTAACCAATCTTGTGCATCCAATAAGTTTGTTTATGTCATTGGATTAACATTTAGGTCATTTTCGTCCTCCCTAGGCATATTCTTGTCCAATTAGGGTTTTTAACCAATCTTGTGCATCCAATAGGTGTGTTTGTGTCATTGGATGGTCAATTAAGTTATTTTCTTCCTCCCTAGGCTTATTCTTGTCCAGTTAGGGTTTTTAACCAATCTTGTGCATCCAATAGGTGTGTTTGTGTCATTGGATGATCAATTAGGTCATTTTCGTCCTCCCTAGGCTTATTCTTGTCCAATTAGGGTTTTTAAGCAATCTTGATCATCCAATAAGTTCATTTGTGTCATTGGATTAACATTTAGGTCATTTTCGTCCTATCTAGGCATATTCTTGTCCAATTAGGGTTTTTAACCAATCTTGTGCATCCAATAGGTGTGTTTGTGTCATTGGATGATCAATTAGGTCATTTTCGTCCTCCCTAGGCTTATTCTTGTCCAATTAGGGTTTTTAACCAATCTTGTGCATCCAATAGGTGTGTTTGTGGCAATTGATGATCAATTAGGTCATTTTCGTCCTCCCTAGGCTTATTCTTGTCCAATTAGGGTTTTTAACCAATCTTGTGCATCCAATAGGTGTGTTTGTGTCATTGGATGATCAATTAGGTCATTTTCGTCCTCCCTAGGCTTATTCTTGTCCAATTAGGGTTTTTAACCAATCTTGTGCGTCCAATAGGTGTGTTTGTGTCATTGGATGATCAATTACGTCATTTTTGTCCTCCCTAGGCTTATTCTTGTCCAATTAGGGTTTTTAACCAATCTTGTGCATCCAATAGGTGTGTTTGTGTCATTGGATGATCAATTAGGTTATTTTCGTCCTCCCTAGGCTTATTCTTGTCCAATTGGGGTTTTTAACCAATCTTGTGCATCCAATAGGTGTGTTTGTGTCATTGGATGATCAATTAGGTCATTTTCGTCCTCCATAGGCTTATTCTTGTCCAATTAGGGTTTTTAACCAATCTTGTGCATCCAATAGGTGTGTTTGTGTCATAGGATGATCTATTAGGTCATTTTCGTCCTCCCTAGGCTTATTCTTGTCCAATTAGGTTTTTAACCAATCTTGTGCATCCAATAGGTGTGTTTGTGTCATTGGATGATCAATTAGGTCATTTTCGTCCTCCCTAGACTTATTCTTGTCCAATTAGGGTTTTTAACCAATCTTGTGCATCCAATAACTTTGTTTGTGTTATTGAATTAATATTTAGGTCATTTTCGTCCTCCCTAGGCGTATTCTTTTCCAATTAGGATTTTTAACCAATCTTGTGCATCCAATAGGTGTGTTTGTGTAATTGGATGATCAATTAGGTCATTTTCGTCCTCCCTAGGCTTATTCTTGTCCAATTAGGGTTTTTAACCAATCTTGTGCATCCAATAGGTGTGTTTGTGTCATTGGATGATCAATTAGGTCATTTTCGTCCTCCCTAGGCTTATTCTTGTCCAATTAGGGTTTTTAACCAATCTTGTGCATCCAATAGGTGTGTTTGTGTCATTGGATGATCAATTAGGTCATTTTCGTCCTCCCTAGGCTTATTCTTGTCCAATTAGGGTTTTTAACCAATCTTGTGCATCCAAAAGGTGTGTTTGTGTCATTGGATGATCAATTAGGTCATTATCGTCCTCCCTAGACTTATTCTTGTCCAATTAGGGTTTTTAACCAATCTTGTGCATCCAATAGGTGTGTTTGTGTCATTGGATGATCAATTAGGTCATTTTCGTCCTCCCTAGGCTTATTCTTGTCCAATTAGGGTTTTTAACCAATCTTGGGCATCCGATAACTTTGTTTGTGTCATTAAATTAATATTTAGGTCATTTTCGTCCTCCCTAGGCATATTCTTGTCCAATTAGGGTTTTTAACCAATCTTGTGCATCCAATAGGTGTGTTTGTGTCATTGGATGATCAATTAGGTCATTTTCGTCCACCCTAGGCTTATTCTTGTCCAATTGGGGTTTTTAACCAACTTGTGCATCCAATAAGTTCATTTGTGTCATTGGATTAACATTTAGGTCATTTTCGTCCTCCCTAGGCATATTTTGTCCTATTAGGGTTTTTAACCAATCTTGAGCATCCAATAGGTGTGTTTGTGTCATTGGATGATCAATTTAGGTCATTTTCGTTCTCCCTAGGCATTATCTTGTCCAATTAGGGTTTTTAACCAATCTTGTGCATCCAATAGGTGTGTTTGTGTCATTGGATGATCAATTAGGTCATTTTCGTCCTCCCTAGGCTTATTCTTGTCCAATTAGGGTTTTTAACCAATCTTGTGCATCCAATAGGTGTGTTTGTGTCATTGGATGATCAATTAGGTCATTTTCGTCCTCCCTAGGCTTATTCTTGTCCAATTAGGGTTTTTAACCAATCTTGAGCATCCAATAGGTGTGTTTGTGTCATTGGATGATCAATTAGGTCATTTTCGTCCTCCCTAGGCTTATTCTTCTCCAATTAGGGTTTTTAACTAATCTTGTGCATCCAATAAGTTCATTTGTGTCATTGGATGATCAATTAGGTCATTTTCGTCCTCCCTAGGCATATTCTTGTCCAACTAGGGTTTTTAACCAATCTTGTGCATCCAATAGGTGTGTTTGTGTCGTTGGATGATCAATTAAGTCATTTTCGTCCTCCATAGGCTTATTCTTGTCCAATTAGGGTTTTTAACCAATCTTGTGTATCCAATAGGCGTGTTTGTCTCGTTGGATGATCAATTAGGTCATTTTCGTCCTCCCTAGGCTTATTCTTGTCCAATTAGGGTTTTTAACCAATCTTGTGCATCCAATAGGTGTGTTTGTGTCATTGGATGATCAATTAGGTCATTTTCGTCCTCCCTAGGCTTATTCTTGTCCAATTAGGGTTTTTAACCAATCTTGTGCATCCAATAGGTGTGTTTGTGTCATTGGATGATCAATTAGGTCATTTTCGTCCTCCCTAGGCTTATTCTTGTCCAATTAGGGTTTTTAACCAATCTTGTGCATCCAATAGGTGTGTTTGTGTCATTGGATGATCAATTAGGTCATTTTCGTCCTTTCTATGCTTATTTTTGTCCAATTAGGGTTTTTAAGCAATCTTGTGCATCCAATAAGTTCATTTGTGTCATTGGATGATCAATTAGGTCATTTTCGTCCTCCCTAGGCATATTCTTGTCCAACTAGGGTTTCTAACCAATCTTGTGCTTCCAATAGATGTGTTTGTGTCATTGGATGATCAATTAGGTCATTTTCGTCCTCCCTAGGCTTATTCTTGTCCAATTAGGGTTTTTAACCAATCTTGTGCATCCAATAGGTGTGTTTGTGTCATTGGATGATCAATTAGGTCATTTTCGTCCTCCCTAGGCTTATTCTTGTCCAATTAGGGTTTTTAACCAATCTTGTGCATCCAATAGGTGTGTTTGTGTCATTGGATGATCAATTAGGTCATTTTCGTCCTCCCTAGGCTTATTCTTGTCCAATTAGGGTTTTTAACCAATCTTGTGCATCCAATAAGTTCATTTGTGTCATTGGATGATCAATTAGGTCATTTTCGTCCTTCCTAGGCATATTCTTGATCAACTAGGGTTTTAAACCAATCTTGTGCATCCAATAGGTGTGTTTGTGTCATTGGATGATCAATTAGGTCATTTTCGTCCTCCCTAGGCTTATTCTTGTCCAATTAGGGTTTTTAACCAATCTTGTGCATCCAATAGGTGTGTTTGTGTCATTGGATGATCAATTAGGTCATTTTCGTCCTCCCTAGGCTTATTCTTGTCCAATTAGGGTTTTTAACCAATCTTGTGCATCCAATAGGTGTGTTTGTGTCATTGGATGATCAATTAGGTCATTTTCGTCCTCCCTAGGCTTATTCTTGTCCAATTAGGGTTTTTAACCAATCTTGTGCATCCATTAGGTGTGTTTGTGGCAATGGATGATCAATTAGGTAATTTTCGTCCTCCCTAGGCTTATTCTAGTCAAATTAGGGTTTTTAACCAATCTTGTGCATCCAATAGGTGTGTTTGTGTCATTGGATGATCAATTAGGTCATTTTCGTCCTCCCTAGGCTTATTCTTGTCCAATTAGGGTTTTTAACAAATCTTGTGCATCCAATAATTTCATTTGTGTCATTGGATGATCAATTAGGTCATTTTCGTCCTCCATATGTATATTCTTGTACAACTAGGGTTTTTAACCAATCTTGTGCATCTAATAAGTTCATATGTGTAATTGGATGATCAATTAGGTCATTTTCGTCCTCCCTAGGCATATTCTTGTCCAACTAGGGTTTTTAACCAATCTTCTGCATCCAATAGGTGTGTTTGTGTCATTGGATGATCAATTAGGTCATTTTCGTCCTCCCTAGGCTTATTCTTGTCCAATTAGGGTTTTTAACCAATCTTGTGCATCCAATAGGTGTGTTTGTGTCATTGGATGATCAATTAGGTCATTTTCGTCCTCCCTAGGCTTATTCTTGTTCAATTAGGGTTTTTAACCAATCTTGTGCATCCAATAGGTTTGTTTGTGTCATTGGATGATCAATTTGGTCATTTTCGTCCTCCCTAGGCTTATTCTTGTCCAATTAGGGTTTTTAACCAATCTTGTGCATCCAATAGGTGTATTTTTGTCATTGGATGATCAATTAGGTCATTTTCATCCTCCCTAGGCTTATTCTTGTCCAATTAGGGTTTTTAATTAATCTTGTGCATCCAATAAGTTCATTTGTGTCATTGAATTAACATTTAGGTCATTTTTGTCCTCCCTAGGCATATTCTTGTCCAATTAGGGTTTTTATCCAATCTTGTGCATCCAATAGGTGTGTTTGTGTCATTGGATGACCATTTAGGTCATTTTCGTCCTCCCGAGGCTTATTCTCGACCAATTAGGGTTTTTAACCAATCTTGTGCATCCAATAAGTTCATTTGTGTCATTGGATTAACATTTAGGTCATTTTCGTCCTCCCTAGGCATATTCTTGTCCAATTAGGGTTTTTAACCAATCTTGAGCATCCAATAGGTGTGTTTGTGTCATTGGATGATCAATTAGGTCATTTTCGTCCTCCCTAGGCTTATTCTTGTCCAATTAGGGATTTTAACCAATCTTGTGCATCCAATTGGTGTGTTTGTGTCATTGGATGATCAATTACGTCATTTTCGTCCTCCCTAGGCTTATTCTTGTTCAATTAGGGTTTTTAACCAATCTTGTGCATCCAATAGGTTTGTTTGTGTCATTGGATGATTAATTAGGTCATTTTCGTCCTCCCTTGGCTTATTCTTGTCCAATTAGGGTTTTTAACCAATCTTGTGCATCCAATAGGTGTTTTTGTGTCAATGGATGATCAATTAGATCATTTTCGTCCTCCCGAGGCTTATTCTCAACCAATTAGGGTTTTTAACCAATCTTGTGCATCCAATAAGTTCATTTGTGTCATTGGATTAACATTTAGGTCATTTTCGTCCTCCCTAGGCATATTCTTGTCCAATTAGGGTTTTTAACCAATCTTGAGCATCCAATAGGTGTGTTTGTGTCATTGGATGATCAATTAGGTCATTTTCGTCCTCCCTAGGCTTATTCTTGTCCAATTAGGGTTTTTAACCAATCTTGTGCATCCAATAGGTGTGTTTGTGTCATTGGATGATCAATTAGGTCATTTTCGTCCTCCCGAAGCTTATTCTCGACCAATTAGGGTTTTTAACCAATCTTGTGCATCCAATAGGTTCATTTGTGTCATTGAATTAACATTTATGTCATTTTCGTCCTCCCTAGTCATATTCTTATCCAATTAGGCTTTTTAACCAATCTTGTGCATCCAATAGGTGTGTTTGTGTCATTGGATGATCAATTCGGTCATTTTCGTCCTCCCGAAGCTTATTCTCGACCAATTAGGGTTTTTAACCAATCTTGTGCATCCAATAGGTTCATTTGTGTCATTGGATTAACATTTAGGTCCTTTTCGTCCTCCCTAGTCATATTCTTATCCAATTAGGGTTTTTAACCAATCTTGTGCATTCAATAGGTGTGTTTGTGTCATTGGATGATCAATTAGGTCATTTTCGTCCTCCCTAGGCTTATTCTTGTTCAATTAGGGTTTTTAACCAATCTTGTGCATCCAATAGGTGTGTTTGTGTCATTGGATGATCAATTAGGTCATTTTCATCCTTCCTAGGCTTATTCTTGTCCAATTAGGGTTTTTAACCAACCTTGTGCATCCAATAGGTGTGTTTGTGTCATTGGATGATCAATTAGGTCATTTTCGTCCTCCCTAGGCTTATTCTTGTTCAATTAGGGTTTTTAACCAATCTTGTGCATCCAATAGGTGTGTTTGTGTCATTGGATGATCAATTAGGTCATTTTCATCCTCCCTAGGCTTATTCTTGTCCAATTAGGGTTTTAAACCAGTCTTGTGCATCCAATAGGTGTGTTTGTGTCATTGGATGATCAATTAGGTCATTTTCGTCCTCCCTAGGCTTATTCTTGTTCAATTAGGGTTTTTAACCAATCTTGTGCATCCAATAGGTTTGTTTGTGTCATTGGATGATCAATTTGGTCATTTTCGTCCTCCCTAGGCTTATTCTTGTCCAATTAGGGTTTTTAACCAATCTTGTGCATCCAATAGGTGTGTTTGTGTCATTGGATGATCAATTAGGTCATTTTGATCCTACCTAGGCTTATTCTTGTCCAATTAGGGTTTTTAAGCAATCTTGTGCATCCAATAAGTTCATTTGTGTCATTGAATTAACATTTAGGTCATTTTTGTCCTCCCTAGGCCTATTCTTGTCCAATTAGGGTTTTTATCCAATCTTGTGCAACCAATAGGTGTGTTTGTGTCATTGGATGACCATTTAGGTCATTTTCGTCCTCCCTAGGCTTATTCTTGTCCAATTAGGGTTTTTAACCAATCTTGTGCATCCAATAGGTGTGTTTGTGTCATTGGATGATCAATTAGGTCATTTTCTTCCTCCCTAGGCTTATTCTTGTTCAATTAGGGTTTTTAACCAATCTTGTGCATCCAATAGGTGTGTTTGTGTCATTGGATGATCAATTAGGTCATTTTCGTCCTCCCTAGGCTTATTCTTGTCCAATTAGCGTTTTTAACCAATCTTGTGCATCCAATAACTTTGTTTGTGTCATTGAATTAATATTTAGGTCATTTTCGTCCTCCCTAGGCATATTCTTGTCCAATTAGGGTTTTTAACCAATCTTGTGCATCCAATATGTGTGTTTGTGTCATTGGATGATCAATTAGGTCATTTTCGTCCTCCCTAGGCTTATTCTTGTCCTATTAGGGTTTTTAACAAATCTTGTGCATCCAATAAGTTCATTTGTGTCATTGGATGATCAATTAGGTCATTTTCGTCCTCAGTAGGCATATTCTTGTCCAACTAGGGTTTTTAACCAATCTTGTGCATCCAATAGGTGTGTTTGTGTCATTGGATGATCAATTAGGTCATTTTCGTCCTCCCTAGACTTATTCTTGTCCAATTAGGGTTTTTAACCAATCTTGTGCATCCAATAACTTTGTTTGTGTCATTGAATTAATATTTACGTCATTTTCGTCCTCCCTAGGCATATTCTTTTCCAATTAGGGTTTTTAACCAATCTTGTGCATCCAATAGGTGTGTTTGTGTCATTGGATGATCAATTAGGCCATTTTCGTCCTCCCTAGGCTTATTCTTGTCCAATTAGGGTTTTTAACCAATCTTGTGCATCCAATAAGTTCATTTGTGTCATTCGATTAACATTTAGGTCATTTTCGTCCTCCCTAGGCATATTCTTGTCCAATTAGGGTTTTTAACCAATCTTGTGCATCCAATAGGTGTGTTTGTGTCATTGGATAATCAATTAGGTCATTTTCGTCCTCCCTAGGCTTATTCTTGTCCAATTAGGGTTTTTAACCAATCTTGTGCATCCAATAGGTGTGTTTGTGTCAATGGATGATCAATTAGGTCTTTTTCGTCCTCCCTAGGCTTATTCTTGTCCAATTAGGGTTTTTTTACCAATCTTGTGCATCCAATATGTGTGTTTGTGTCATTGGATGATCAATTAGGTCATTTTCTTCCTCCCTAGGCTTATTCTTGTCCAATTAGGGTTTTTAACCAATCTTGTGCATCCAATAGGTGTGTTTGTGTCATTGGATGATCAATTAGGTCATTTTGGTCCTCCCGAAGCTTATTCTCGACCAATTAGGGTTTTAACCTATCTTGTGCATCCAATAGGTTCATTTCTGTCATTGGATTAACATTTAGGTCATTTTCGTCGTCCCTAGTCATATTCTTGTTTAATTAGGGTTTTTAACCAATCTTGTGCATCCAATAGGTGTGTTTGTGTCATTGGATGATCAATTAGGTCATTTTCGTCCTCCCTAGGCTTATTCTTGTTCAATTAGGGTTTTTAACCAATCTTGTGCATCCAATATGAGTGTTTGTGTCATAGGTTGATCAATTAGGTCATTTTCGACCTCCCTAGGCTTATTCTTGTCCAATTAGGGTTTTTAACCAATCTTGTGCATCCAATAGGTGTGTTTGTGTCATGGGATGATCAATTAGGTCATTTTCGTCCTCCCTAGGCTTATTCTTGTCCAACTAGGGTTTTTAACTAATCTTGTGCAACCAATAGGTGTGTTTGTGTCATTGGATGATCAATTAGGTCATTTTGATCCTCCCTAGGCTTATTCTTGTCCAATTAGGGTTTTTAACCAATCTTGTGCATCCAATAAGTTCATTTGTGTCATTGAATTAACATTTAGGTCATTTTCGTCCTCCCTAGTCATATGCTTATCCAATTAGGGTTTTTAACCAATCTTGTGCATCCAATAGGTGTGTTTGTGTCATTGGATGATCAATTAGGTCATTTTCATCCTCCCTAGGCTTATTCTTGTTCAATTAGGGTTTTTAACCAATCTTGTGCATCCAATAGGTTTGTTTGTGTCATTGGATGATCAATTTGGTCATTTTCGTCCTCCCTAGGCTTATTCTTGTCCAATTAGGGTTTTTAACCAATCTTGTGCATCCAATAGGTGTGTTTGTGTCATTGGATGATCAATTAGGTCATTTTGATCCTCCCTAGGCTTATTCTTGTCCAATTAGGGTTTTTAACCAATCTTGTGCATCCAATAAGTTCATTTGTGTCATTGATTAACATTTAGGTCATTTTCGTCCTCCTTAGGCATATTCTTGTCCAATTAGGGTTTTTAACCAATCTTGTGCATCCAATAGGTGAGTTTATGTCATTGGATGATCAATAGGTCATTTTCGTCCTCCCTAGGCTTATTCTTGTTCAATTAGGGTTTTTAACCAATCTTGTGCATCCAATAGGTGTGTTTGTGTCATTGGATGATCAATTAGGTCATTTTCGTCCTCCCTAGGCTTATTCTTGTTCAATTAGGGTTTTTAACCAATCTTGTGCATCCAATAGGTTTGTTTGTGTCATTGGATGATCAATTAGGTCATTTTCGTCCTCCCTAGGTTTATTCTTGTCCAATTAGGGTTTTTAACCAATCTTGTGCATCCAATAGGTGTGTTTGTGTCATTGGATGATCAATTAGGTCATTTTGATCCTCCCTAGGCTTATTCTTGTCCAATTAGGGTTTTTAACCAATCTTGTGCATCCAATAAGTTCATTTGTGTCATTGAATTAACATTTAGGTCATTTTCGTCCTCCCTAGACATATTCTTGTCCAATTAGGGTTTTTAACCAATCTTGAGCATCCAATAGGTGTGTTTGTGTCATTGGATGATCAATTAGGTCATTTTCGTCCTCCCTAGGCTTATTCTTGTCCAATTAGGGTTTTTAACCAATCTTGTGCATCCAATAGGTGTGTTTGTGTCATTGGATGATCAATTAGGTCATTTTCTTCCTCCCTAGGCTTATTCTTGTTCAATTAGGATTTTTAACCAATCTTGTGCATCCAATAGGTGTGTTTGTGTCATTGGATGATCAATTAGGTCATTTTCATCCTCCCTAGGCTTATTCTTGTCCAATTACGGTTTTTAACCAATCTAGTGCATCCAATAGGTGTGTTTGTGTCCTTGGATGATCAATTAGGTCATTTTCGTCCTCCCTAGGCTTATTCTTGTTCAATTAGGGTTTTTTAACCAATCTTGTGTATCCAATAGGTTTGTTTGTGTCATTGGATGATCAATTTGGTCATTTTCGTCCTCCCTAGGCTTATTCTTGTCCAATTAGGGTTTTTAACCAATCATGTGCATCCAATAGGTGTGTTTGTGACATTGGATGATCAATTAGGTCATTTTCATCCTCCCTAGGCGTATTCTTGTCCAATTAGGGTTTTTAACCAATCTTGTGCATCCAATAAGTTCATTTTTGTCATTGAATTAACATTCAGGTCATTTTTGTCCTCCCTAGGCATATTCTTGTCCAATTAGGGTTTTTATCCAATCTTGTGCATCCAAAAGGTGTGTTTGTGTCATTGGATGATCATTTAGGTCATTTTCGTCCTCCCGAGGCTTATTCTCGACAAATAAGGGTTTTTAACCAATCTTGTGCATCCAATAAGTTCATTTGTGTCATTGAATTAACATTTAGGTCATTTTTGTCCTCCCTAGGCATATTCTTGTCCAATTAGGGTTTTTATCCAATCTTGTGCATCCAATAGGTGTGTTTGTGTCATTGGATGACCATTTAGGTCATGTTCGTCCTCCCGAGGCTTATTCTCGACCAATTAGGGTTTTTAACCAATCTTGAGCATCCAATAGGTGTGTTTGTGTCATTGGATGATCAATTAGGTCATTTTCGTCCTCCCTAGGCTTATTCTTGTCCAATTAGGGTTTTTAACCAATCTTGTGCATCCAATAGGTGTGTTTGTGTCATTGGATGATCAATTAGGTCATTTTCTTCCTCCCTAGGCTTATTCTTGTTCAATTAGGGTTTTTAACCAATCTTGTGCATCCAATAGGTGTGTTTGTGTCATTGGATGATCAATTAGGTCATTTTCATCCTCCCTAGGCTTATTCTTGTCCAATTTGGATTTTTAACCAACCTTGTGCATCCAATAGGTGTGTTTGTGCCATTGGATGATCAATTAGGTCATTTTGATCCTCCCTAGGCTTATTCTTGTCCAATTAGGGTTTTTAACCAATCTTGTGCATCCAATAAGTTCATTTGTGTCATTGAATTAACATTTAGGTCATTTTCGTCCTCCCTAGGCAGATTCTCGTCCAATTAGGGTTTTTAACCAATCTTGAGCATCCAATAGGTGTGTTTGTGTCATTGGATGATCAATTAGGTCATTTTCGTCCTCCCTAGGCTTATTCTTGTTCAATTAGGGTTTTTAACCAATCTTGTGCATCCAATAGGTGTGTTTGTGTCATTGGATGATCAATTAGGTCATTTTCATCCTCCCTAGGCTTATTCTTGTCCAATTTGGATTTTTAACCAACCTTGTGCATCCAATAGGTGTGTTTGTGTCATTGGATGATCAATTAGGTCATTTTGATCCTCCCTAGGCTTATTCTTGTCCAATTAGGGTTTTTAACCAATCTTGTGCATCCAATAAGTTCATTTGTTTCATTGAATTAACATTTAGGTCATTTTCGTCCTCCCTAGGCATATTCTTGTCCAATTAGGGTTTTTAACCAATCTTGAGCATCCAATAGGTGTGTTTGTGTCATTGGATGATCAATTAGGTCATTTTCGTCCTCCCTAGGCTTATTCTTGTCCAATTAGGGTTTTTAACCCATCTTGTGCATCCAATAGGTGTGTTTGTGTCATTGGATGATCAATTAGGTCATTTTGATCCTCCCTAGGCTTATTCTTGTCGAATTAGGGTTTTTAACCAATCTTGTGCATCCAATAAGTTCATTTGTTTCATTGGATTAACATTTAGGTCATTTTCGTCCTCCCTAGGCATATTCTTGTCCAATTAGGGTTTTTAACCAATCTTGAGCATCCAATAGGTGTGTTTGTGTCATTGGATGATCAATTAGGTCATTTTCGTCCTCCCTAGGCTTATTGTTGTCCAATTATGGTTTTTAACCAATCTTGTGCATCCAATAGGTGTGTTTGTGTCATTGGATGATCAATTAGGTCATTTTCGTCCTCCCGAAGCTTATTCTCGACAAATTAGGGGTTTTAACCAATCTTGTGCATCCAATATGTTCATTTGTGTCATTGGATTAACATTTAGGTCATTTTCGTCCTCCCTAGTCATATTCTTATCGAATTAGGGTTTTTAACCAATCTTGTGAATCCAATAGGTGTGTTTGTGTCATTGGATGATCAATTAGGTCATTTTCGTCCTCCCTAGGCTTATTCTTGTTCAATTAGGGTTTTTAACCAATCTTGTGCATCCAATAGGTGTGTTTGTGTCATTGGATGATCAATTAGGTCATTTTCGTCCTCCCTAGGCTTATTCTTGTTCAATTGGGGTTTTTAACCAATTTTGGGCATCCAATAGGTTTGTTTGTGTCATTGGATGATCAATTTGCTCATTTTCGTCCTCCCTAGGCTTATTCTTGTCCAATTAGAGTTTTTAACCAATCTTGTGCATCCAATAGGTGTGTTTGTGTCATTGGATGATCAATTAGGTCATTTTCGTCCTCCCTAGGCTTATTCTTGTTCAATTAGGGTTTTTAACCAATCTTGTGCATCCAATAGGTTTGTTTGTGTCATTGGATGATCAATTAGGTCATTTTCGTCATCCCTATGCTTATTCTTGTCCAATTAGGATTTTTAACCAATCTTGTGCATCCAATAAGTTCATTTGTGTCATTGGATTAACATTTAGGTCATTTTCGTCCTCCTTAGGCATATTCTTGTCCAATTAGGGTTTTTAGCCAATCTAGTGCATCCAATAGATGTGTTTGTGTCATTGGATGATCAATTAGGTCATTATCGTCCTCCGTAGGCTTATTCTTGTCCAATTAGGGTTTTTAACCAATCTTGTGCATCCAATAGGTGTGTTTGTGTCATTGGATGATCAATTAGGTCATTTTCGTCCTCCCTAGGCTTATTCTTGTTCAATTAGGGTTTTTAACCAATCTTGTGCATCCAATAGGTTTGTTTGTGTCATTGGATGATCAATTTGGTCATTTTTTCGTCCTCCCTTGGCTTATTCTTGTCAAATTAGGGTTTTTAACCAATCTTGTGCATCCAATAGGTGTGTTTGTGTCATTGGATGATCAATTAGGTCATTTTCATCCTCCCTAGGCTTATTCTTGTCCAATTAGGGTTTTTAACCAATCTTGTGCATCCAATAAGTTCATTTTTGTCATTGAATTAACATTTAGGTCATTTTTGTCCTCCCTAGGCTTATTCTTGTCCAATTAGGGTTTTTATCCAATCTTGTGCATCCAATAGGTGTGTTTGTGTCATTGGATGACCATTTAGGTCATTTTCGTCCTCCCGAGGCTTATTCTCGACCAATTAGGGTTTTTAACCAATCTTGTGCATCCAATAAGTTCATTTGTGTCATTGGATTAACATTTAGGTCATTTTCGTCCTCCCTAGGCATATTCTTGTCCAATTAGGGTTTTTAACCAATCTTGTGCATCCAATATGTGTGTTTGTGCCATTGGATGATCAATTAGGTCATTTTCGTCCTCCCTAGGCTTATTCTTGTCCAATTATGGTTTTTAACCAATCTTGTGCATCCAATAGGTGTGTTTGTGTCATTGGATGATCAATTAGGTCATTTTCGTCCTCCCTAGGCTTATTCTTGTCCAATTAGGGTTTTTAACCAATCTTGTGCATCCAATAGGTGTGTTTGTGTCATGGGATTAACATTTAGGTCATTTTCGTCCTCCCTAGGCTTATTCTTGTCCAATTAGGGTTTTTAACCAATCTTGTGCATCCAATAAGTTTGTTTGTGTCATTGAATTAATATTTAGGTCATTTTCGTCCTCCCTAGGCATATTCTTGTCCAATTAGGGTTTTTAACCAATCTTGTGCATCCAATAGGTGTGGTTGTGGAAATGGATGATCAATTAGGTCATTTTCGTCCTCCCTAGGCTTATTCTTTTCCAATTAGGGTTTTTAACCAATCTTGTGCATCCAATAGGTGTGTTTGTGTCATTGGATGATCAATTAGGTCATTTTCGTCCTCCCTAGGCTTATTCTTGTCCAATTAGGGTTTTTAACCGATCTTGTGCATCCAATAGGTGTGTTTGTGTCATTGGATGATCAATTAGGTCATTTTCGTCCTCTTTAGGAATATTCTTGTCCAATTAGGGTTTTTAACCAATCTTGTGCATCCAATAGGTGTGTTTGTGTCATTGGATGATCAATTAGGTCATTTTCGTCCTCCCTAGGCTTATTCTTGTCCAATTAGGGTTTTTAACCAATCTTGTGCATCCAATAAGTTCATTTGTGTCATTGGATGATCAATTAGGTCATTTTCGTCCTCCCTAGGCATATTCTTGTCCAGTTAGGGTTTTTAACCAATCTTGTGCATCCAATAGGTGTGTTTGTGTCATTGGATGATCAATTAGGTCACTTTTGTCCTCCCTAGGCTTATTCTTGTCCAATTAGGGTTTTTAACCAATCTTGTGCATCCAATAAGTTCATTTGTGTCATTGGATGATCAATTAGGTCATTTTCGTCCTCCCTAGGCATATTCTTGTCCAGTTAGGGTTTTTAACCAATCTTGTGCATCCAATAGGTAAGTTTGTGTCATTGGATGATCAATTAGGTCATTTTCGTCCTTCCTAGGCTTATTCTTGTCCAATTAGGGTTTTTAACCAATCTTGTGCATCCAATAAGTTCATTTGTGTCATTGGATTAACATTTAGGTCATTTTCGTCCTCCCTAGGCATATTCTTGTCCAATTAGGGTTTTTAACCAATCTTGTGCATCCAATAGGTGTGTTTGTGTCATTGGATGATCAATTAGGTCATTTTCGTCCTCCCTAGGCTTATTCTTGTCCAATTAGGATTTTTAACCAATCTTGTGCATCCAATAAGTTCATTTGTGTCATTGGATGATCAATTAGGTCATTTTCGTCCTACCTAGGCATATTCTTGTCCAACTAGGGTTTTTAACCAATCTTGTTCATCCAATAGGTGTGTTTGTGTCTTTGGATGATCAATTAGGTCATTTTCGTCCTCCCATGGCTTATTCTTGTCCAATTAGGGTTTTTAACCAATCTTGTGCATCCAATAGGTGAGTTTGTGTCATTGGATTAACATATATGTTATTTTCGTCCTCCTTAGGCTTATTCTTGTCCAATTAGGGTTTTTAACCAATCTTGTGCATCCAATAGGTTTGTTTGTGTCATTGGATGATCAATTAGGTCATTTTCGTCCTCCCTAGGCTTATTCTTGTCCAATTAGGGTTTTTAACCAATCTTGTGCATCCAATAAGTTCATTTGTGTCATTGGATTAACATTTAGGTCATTTTCGTCCTCCCTAGGCATATTCTTGTCCAATTAGAGTTTTAGACCAATCTTGTGCATCCAATAGGTGTGTTTGTGTCATTGGATTATCAGTTAGGTTATTTTCGTCCTCCCTAGGCTTATTCTTGTCCAATTAGGGTTTTTAACCAATCTTGTGCATCCAATAAGTTCATTTGTGTCATTGGATGATCAATTAGGTCATTTTCGTCCTCCCTAGGCATATTCTTGTACAACTAGGGTTTTAAACCAATCTTGTGCATCCAATAGGTGTGTTTGTGTCATTGGATGATCAATTAGGTCATTTTCATCCTCCCTAGGCTTATTCTTGTCCAATTAGGGTTTTTAACCAATCTTGTGCATCCAATAGGTGTGTTTGTGTCATTGGATGATCAATTAGGTCATTTTCGTCCTCCCTAGGCTTATTCTTGTCCAATTAGGGTTTTTAACCAATCTTGTGCATCCAATAGGTGTGTTTGTGTCATTGGATGATCAATTAGGTCATTTTCGTCCTCCCTAGGCTTATTCTTGTTCAATTAGGGTTTTTAACCAATCTTGTGCATCCAATAGGTGTGTTTGTGTCATTGGATGATCAATTACGTCATTTTCGTCTACCCTAGGCTTATTCTTGTCCAATTAGGGTTTTTAACAAATCTTGTGCATCCAATAGGTGTGTTTGTGTCATTGGATGATCAATTAGGTCATTTTCGTCCTCCCTAGGCTTATTCTTGTTCAATTAGGGTTTTTAACCAATCTTGTGTATCCAATAGGTTTGTTTGTGTCATTGGATGATCAATTTGCTCATTTTCGTCCTCCCTAGGCTTATTCTTGTCCAATTAGGGTTTTTAACCAATCTTGTGCATCCAATAGGTGTGTTTGTGTCATTGGATGATCAATTAGGTCATTTTCGTCCTCCCTAGGCTTATTCTTGTTCAATTAGGGTTTTTAACCAATCTTATGCATCCAATAGGTTTGTTTGTGTCATTGGATGATCAATTTGGTCATTTTTTCGTCCTCCCTTGGCTTATTCTTGTCCAATTAGGGTTTTTAACCAATCTTGTGCATCCAAGAGGTGTGTTTGTGTCATTGGATGATCAATTAGGTCATTTTCATCCTCCCTAGGCTTATTCTTGTCCAATTAGGGTTTTTAACCAATCTTGTGCATCCAATAAGTTCATTTTTGTCATTGAATTAACATTTAGGTCATTTTTGTCCTCCCTAGGCATATTCTTGTCCAATTTGGGTTTTTATCCAATCTTGTGCATCCAAAAGGTGTGTTTGTGTCATTGGATGACCATTTAGGTCATTTTCGTCCTCCCGAGGCTTATTCTCGACAAATTAGGGTTTTTAACCTATCTTGTGCATCCAATAAGTTCATTTGTGTCATTGAATTAACATTTAGGTCATTTTTGTCCTCCCTAGGCATATTCTTGTCCAATTAGGGTTTTTATCCAATCTTGTGCATCCAATAGGTGTGTTTGTGTCATTGGATGACCATTTAGGTCATTTTCGTCCTCCCGAGGCTTATTCTCGACCAATTAGGGTTTTTAACCAATCTTGTGCATCCAATAAGTTCATTTGTTTCATTGAATTAACATTTAGGTCATTTTCGTCCTCCCTAGGCATATACTTGTCCAATTAGGGTTTTTAACCAATCTTGAGCATCCAATAGGTGTGTTTGTGTCATTGGATGATCAATTAGGTCATTTTCGTCCTCCCTAGGCTTATTCTTGTCCAATTAGGGTTTTTAACCAATCTTGTGCATCCAATAGGTTTGTTTGTGTCATTGGATGATTAATTAGGTCATTTTCGTCCTCCCTTGGCTTATTCTTGTCCAATTAGGGTTTTTAACCAATCTTGTGCATCCAATAGGTGTTTTTGTGTCAATGGATGATCAATTAGATCATTTTCGTCCTCCCGAGGCTTATTCTCAACCAATTAGGGTTTTTAACCAATCTTGTGCATCCAATAAGTTCATTTGTGTCATTGGATTAACATTTAGGTCATTTTCGTCCTCCCTAGGCATATTCTTGTCCAATTAGGGTTTTTAACCAATCTTGAGCATCCAATAGGTGTGTTTGTGTCATTGGATGATCAATTAGGTCATTTTCGTCCTCCCTAGGCTTATTCTTGTCCAATTAGGGTTTTTAACCAATCTTGTGCATCCAATAGGTGTGTTTGTGTCATTGGATGATCAATTAGGTCATTTTCGTCCTCCCGAAGCTTATTCTCGACCAATTAGGGTTTTTAACCAATCTTGTGCATCCAATAGGTTCATTTGTGTCATTGAATTAACATTTATGTCATTTTCGTCCTCCCTAGTCATATTCTTATCCAATTAGGCTTTTTAACCAATCTTGTGCATCCAATAGGTGTGTTTGTGTCATTGGATGATCAATTCGGTCATTTTCGTCCTCCCGAAGCTTATTCTCGACCAATTAGGGTTTTTAACCAATCTTGTGCATCCAATAGGTTCATTTGTGTCATTGGATTAACATTTAGGTCCTTTTCGTCCTCCCTAGTCATATTCTTATCCAATTAGGGTTTTTAACCAATCTTGTGCATTCAATAGGTGTGTTTGTGTCATTGGATGATCAATTAGGTCATTTTCGTCCTCCCTAGGCTTATTCTTGTTCAATTAGGGTTTTTAACCAATCTTGTGCATCCAATAGGTGTGTTTGTGTCATTGGATGATCAATTAGGTCATTTTCATCCTTCCTAGGCTTATTCTTGTCCAATTAGGGTTTTTAACCAACCTTGTGCATCCAATAGGTGTGTTTGTGTCATTGGATGATCAATTAGGTCATTTTCGTCCTCCCTAGGCTTATTCTTGTTCAATTAGGGTTTTTAACCAATCTTGTGCATCCAATAGGTGTGTTTGTGTCATTGGATGATCAATTAGGTCATTTTCATCCTCCCTAGGCTTATTCTTGTCCAATTAGGGTTTTAAACCAGTCTTGTGCATCCAATAGGTGTGTTTGTGTCATTGGATGATCAATTAGGTCATTTTCGTCCTCCCTAGGCTTATTCTTGTTCAATTAGGGTTTTTAACCAATCTTGTGCATCCAATAGGTTTGTTTGTGTCATTGGATGATCAATTTGGTCATTTTCGTCCTCCCTAGGCTTATTCTTGTCCAATTAGGGTTTTTAACCAATCTTGTGCATCCAATAGGTGTGTTTGTGTCATTGGATGATCAATTAGGTCATTTTGATCCTACCTAGGCTTATTCTTGTCCAATTAGGGTTTTTAAGCAATCTTGTGCATCCAATAAGTTCATTTGTGTCATTGAATTAACATTTAGGTCATTTTTGTCCTCCCTAGGCCTATTCTTGTCCAATTAGGGTTTTTATCCAATCTTGTGCAACCAATAGGTGTGTTTGTGTCATTGGATGACCATTTAGGTCATTTTCGTCCTCCCTAGGCTTATTCTTGTCCAATTAGGGTTTTTAACCAATCTTGTGCATCCAATAGGTGTGTTTGTGTCATTGGATGATCAATTAGGTCATTTTCGTCCTCCCTAGGCTTATTTTAGTCCAATTAGGGTTTTTAACCAATCTTGTGCCTCAAATAAGTTTGTTTGTGTCATTGAATTAATATTTAGGTCATTTTCGTCCTCCCTAGGCATATTCTTGTCCAATTAGGGTTTTTAACCAATCTTGTGCATCCAATAGGTGTGTTTGTGTCATTGGATGATCAATTAGGTCATTTACGTCCTCCCTAGGCTTATTCTTGTCCAATTAGGGTTTTCAACCATTCTTGTGCATCCAATAACTTTGTTTGTGTCATTGAATTAATATTTAGGTCATTTTCGTCCTCCCTAGGCATATTCTTGTCCAATTAGGGTTTTTAACCAATCTTGTGCATCCAATAGGTGTGTTTGTGTCATTGGATGATCAATTAGGTCATTTTCGTCCTCCCTAGGCTTATTCTTGTCCAATTAGGGTTTTTAACCAATCTTGTGGATCCAACAAATTTGTTTGTGTCATTGAATTAATATTTAGGTCATTTTCGTCCTCCCTAGGCATATTCTTGTCCAATTAGGGTTTTTAACCAATCTTGTGCATCCAATAGGTGTGTTTGTGTCATTGGATGATCAATTAGGTCATTTTCGTCCTCCCTAGGCTTATTCTTGTCCAATTAGGGTTTTTAACCAATCTTGTGCACCCAATAACTTTGTTTGTGTCATTGAATTAATATTTAGGTCATTTTCGTCCTCCCTAGGCATATTCTTGTCCAATTAGGGTTTTTAACCAATCTTGTGCATCCAATAGGTGTGTTTGTGTCATTGGATGATCAATTAGGTCATTTTCGTCCTTTCTATGCTTAATCTTGTCCAATTAGGGTTTTTAACCAATCTTGTGCATCCAATAAGTTCATTTGCGTCATTGGATGATCAATTAGGTAATTTTCGTCCTCCCTAGGCTTATTCTTGTCCAATTAGGGTTTTTAACCAATCTTGTGCATCCAATAGGTGTGTTTGTGTCATTGGATGATCAATTAGGTCATTTTCTTCCTCCCTAGGCTTATTCTTGTCCAATTAGGGTTTCTAACCAATCTTGTGCATCCAATAGGTGTGTTTGTGTCATTGGATGATCAATTATGTCATTTTGATCCTCCCTAGGCTTATTCTTGTCATATTAGGGTTTTTAACGAAA
Organism: Cicer pinnatifidum; assembly: GCA_037974775.1. Lineage (NCBI taxonomy): Eukaryota > Viridiplantae > Streptophyta > Magnoliopsida > Fabales > Fabaceae > Cicer > Cicer pinnatifidum. The sequence continues at coordinate 114,541 of JBBPBR010001855.1, read as the reverse complement.
CTTGTGCATCCAATAAGTTCATTTGTGTCATTGGATTAACATTTAGGTCATTTTCGTCCTCCCTAGGCATATTCTTGTCCAATTAGGGTTTTTAACCAATCTTGTGCATCCAATAGGTGTGTTTGTGTCATTGGATGATCAATTAGGTCATTTTGATCCTCCCTAGGCTTATTCTTGTCCAATTAGGGTTTTTAACCAATCTTTTGCATCCAATAAGTTCATTTGTGTCATTGGATTAACATTTAGGTCATTTGCGTCCTCCCTAGTCATATTCTTGTCCAATTAGGGTTTTTAACCAATCTTGAGCATCCAATAGGTGGGTTTGTGTCATTGGATGATCAATTAGGTCATTTTCGTCCTCCCTAGGCTTATTCTTGTCCAATTAGGGTTTTTAACCAATCTTGTGCATCCAATAGGTGTGTTTGTGTCATTGGATGATCAATTAGGTCATTTTCGTCCTCCCGAAGCTTATGCTCGACCAATTAGGGTTTTTAACCAATCTTGTGCATCCAATAGGTTCATTTGTGTCATTGGATTAACATTTAGGTCATTTTCCTGCTCCCTAGTCATATTCTTATCCAATTAGGTTTTTAACCAATCTTGTGCATCCAATAGGTGTGTTTGTGTCATTGGATGATCAATTAGGTCATTTTCGTCCTCCCGAAGCTTATTCTCGACCAATTAGGGTTTTTAACCAATCTTGTGCATCCAATAGGTTCATTTGTGTCATTGGATTAACATTTAGGTCATTTTCGTCCTCCCTAGTCATATTCTTATCCAATTAGGGTTTTTAACCAATCTTGTGCATCCAATAGGTGTGTTTGTGTCATTGGATGATCAATTCGGTCATTTTCGTCCTCCCGAAGCTTATTCTCGACCAATTAGGGTTTTTAACCAATCTTGTGCATCCAATAGGTTCATTTGTGTCATTGGATTAACATTTAGGTCCTTTTCGTCCTCCCTAGTCATATTCTTATCCAATTAGGGTTTTTAACCAATCTTGTGCATCCAATAGGTGTGTTTGTGTCATTGGATGATCAATTAGGTCATTTTCGTCCTCCCTAGGCTTATTCTTGTTCAATTAGGGTTTTTAACCAATCTTGTGCATCCAATAGGTGTGTTTGTGTCATTGGATGATAAATTAGGTCATTTTCGTCCTCCCTAGGCTTATTCTTGTTCAATTAGGGTTTTTAACCAATCTTGTGCATCCAATAGGTGTGTTTGTGTCATTGGATGATCAATTAGGTCATTTTCATCCTCCCTAGGCTTATTCTTGTCCAATTAGGGTTTTTAACCAATCTTGTGCATCCAATAGGTTCATTTGTGTCATTGAATTAACATTTAGGTCATTTTTGTCCTCCCTAGGCATATTCTTGTCCAATTAGGGTTTTTATCCAATCTTGTGCATCCAATAGGTGTGTTTGTGTCATTGGATGACCATTTAGGTCATTTTCGTCCTCCCGAGGCTTATTCTCGACCAATTAGGGTTTTTAACCAATCTTGTGCATCCAATAAGTTCATTTGTGTCATTGGATTAACATTTAGGTCATTTTCGTCCTCCCTAGGCATATACTTGTCCAATTAGGGCTTTTAACCAATCTTGAGCATCCAATAGGTGTGTTTGTGTCATTGGATGATCAATTAGGTCATTTTCGTCCTCCCTAGGCTTATTCTTGTCCAATTAGGGTTTTTAACCAATCTTGTGCATCCAATAGCTGTGTTTGTGTCATTGGATGATCAATTACGTCATTTTCGTCCTCCCTAGGCTTATTCTTGTTCAATTAGGGTTTTTAACCAATCTTGTGCATCCAATAGGTTTGTTTGTGTCATTGGATGATTAATTAGGTTTTTTTCGTCCTCCCTAGGCTTATTCTTGTCCAATTAGGGTTTTTAACCAATCTTGTGCATCCAATAGGCGTGTTTGTGTCATTGGATGATCAATTAGGTCATTTTCATCCTCCCTAGGCTTATTCTTGTCCAATTAGAGTTTTTAACCAATCTTTGGCATCCAATAGGTGTGTTTGTGTCATTGGATGATCAATTAGGTCATTTTGATCCTCCCTAGGCTTATTCTTGTCCAATTAGGGTTTTTAACCAATCTTGTGCATCCAATAAGTTCATTTGTGTCATTGAATTAACATTTAGGTCATTTTCGTCCTCCCTAGGCATATTCTTATCCAATTAGGGTTTTTAACCAATCTTGTGCATCCAATAGGTGTGTTTGTGTCATTGGATGATCAATTAGGTCATTTTCGTCCTCCCTAGGCTTATTCTTGTTCAATTAGGGTTTTTAACCAATCTTGTGCATCCAATAGGTTTGTTTGTGTCATTGGATGATCAATTTGGTCATTTTTTCGTCCTCCCTTGGCTTATTCTTGTCAAATTAGGGTTTTTAACCAATCTTGTGCATCCAATAGGTGTGTTTGTGTCATTGGATGATCAATTAGGTCATTTTCATCCTCCCTAGGCTTATTCTTGTCCAATTAGGGTTTTTAACCAATCTTGTGCATCCAATAAGTTCATTTTTGTCATTGAATTAACATTTAGGTCATTTTTGTCCTCCCTAGGCATATTCTTGTCCAATTAGGGTTTTATCCACTCTTGTGCATCCAATAGGTGTGTTTGTGTCATTGGATGACCATTTAGGTCCTTTTCGTCCTCCCGAGGCTTATTCTCGACCAATTAGGGTTTTTAACCAATCTTGTGCATCCAATAAGTTCATTTGTGTCATTGGATGATCAATTAGGTCATTTTCGTCCTCCCTAGTCATATTCTTCTCCAATTAAGGTTTTTAACCAATCTTGTGCATCCAATAGGTGTGTTTGTGTCATTGGATTAACATTTAGGTCATTTTCGTCCTCCCTAGGCATATTCTTGTCGAATTAGGGTTTTAAACCAATCTTGAGCATCCAATAGGTGTGTTTGTGTCATTGGATGATTAATTAGGTCATTTTCGTCCTCCCTAGGCTTATTCTTGTCCAATTAGGGTTTTTAACCAATCTTGTGCATCCAATAGGTGTGTTTGTGTCATTGGATGACATTTAGGTCATTTTCGTCCTCCCGAAGCTTATTCTCGACCAATTAGGGTTTTTAACCAATCTTGTGCATCCAATAGGTTCATTTGTGTCATTGGATTAACATTTAGGTCATTTTCGTCATCCCTAGTCATATTCTTATCCAATTAGGGTTTTTAACCAATCTTGTGCATCCAATAGGTGTGTTTGTGTCGTTGGATGATCAATTAGGTCATTTTCGTCCTCCCTAGGCTTATTCTTGTTCAATTAGGGTTTTTAACCATTCTTGTGCATCCAATAGGTGTGTTTGTGTCATTGGATTAACATTTAGGTCATTTTCGTCCTCCCTAGGCATATTCTTGTCCAATTAGGGTTTTTAACCAATCTTGAGCATCCAATAGGTGTGTTTGTGTCATTGGATGATCAATTAGGTCATTTTCGTCCTCCCTAGGCTTATTCTTGTCCAATTAGGGTTTTTAACCAATCTTGTGCATCCAATAAGTTCATTTGTGTCATTGGATTAACATTTAGGTCATTTTCGTGCTCCCGAAGCTTATTCTAGACCAATTAGGGTTTTTAACCAATCTTGTGCATCCAATAGGTTCATTTGTGTCATTGGATTAACATTTAGGTCATTTTCGTCCTCGCTAGTCATATTCTTATCCAATTAGGGATTTTAACCAATCTTGTGCATCCAATAGGTGTGTTTGTGTCATTGGATGATCAATTAGGTCAGTTTCGTCCTCCCTAGGCTTATTCTTGTTCAATTAGGGTTTTTAACCAATCTTGTGCATCCAATAGGTGTGTTTGTGTCATTGGATGATCAATTAGGTCATTTTCGTCCTCCCTAGGCTTATTCTTGTCCAATTAGGGTTTTTAACCAATCTTGTGCATCCAATAGGTGTGTTTGTGTCATTGGATGATCAATTAGGTCATTTTCGTCCTCCCTAGGTTTATTCTTTTCCAGTTAGGGTTTTTAACCAATCTTGTGCATCCAATAAGTTCATTTGTGTCATTGGATTAACATTTTGGTCATTTTCGTCCTCCTTAGGCATATTCTTGTCAAATTAGGGTTTTTAGCCAATCTAGTGCATCCAATAGGTGTGTTTGTGTCATTGGATGATCAATTAGGTCATTATCGTCCTCCCTAGGCTTATTCTTGTCCAATTAGGGTATTTAACCAATCTTGTGCATCCAATAGGTTTGTTTGTGTCATTGGATGATCAATTAGGTCATTCTCGTCCTCCCTAGGCTTATTCTTGTCCAATTAGGGTTTTTAACCAATCTTGTGCATCCAATAAGTTCATTTGTGTCATTGGATTAACATTTAGGTCATTTTCGTCCTCCCTAGGCATATTCTTGTCCAATTAGGGTTTTTAACCAATCTTGAGCATCCAATAGGTGTGTTTGTGTCGTTGGATGATCAATTTGGTCATTTTCGTCCTCCCTAGGCTTATTCTTGTCCAATTAGGGTTTTTAACCAATTTTGTGCATCCAATAGGTGTGTTTGTATCATTGGATGATCAATTAGGTCATTTTCGTCCTCCCGAAGCTTATTCTCGACCAATTAGGGTTTTTAACCAATCTTGTGCATCCAATAGGTTCATTTGTGTCATTGGATTAACATTTAGGTCATTTTCGTCCTCCCTAGTCATATTCTTATCCAATTAGGATTTTTAATCAATCTTGTGCATCCAATAGGTGTGTTTGTGTCATTGGATGATCAATTAGGTCATTTTCGTCCTCCCTAGGCTTATTCTTGTTCAATTAGGGTTTTTAACCAATCTTGTGCATCCAATAGGTTTGTTTGTGTCATTGGATGATCAATTAGGTCATTTTCATCCTCCCTAGGCTTATTCTTGTCCAATTAGGGTTTTTAACCAATCTTGTGCATCCAATAAGTTCATTTTTGTCATTGAATTAACATTTAGGTCATTTTTGTCCTCCCTAGGCATATTCTTGTCCAATTAGGGTTTTTAACCAATCTTGTGCATCCAATAGGTGTGTTTGTGTCATTGGATGATCAATTAGGTCATTTTCGTCCTCCTTAGGCTTATTCTTGTCCAATTAGGGTTTTTAACCAATCTTGTGCATCCAATAGGTGTGTTTTTGTCATTGGATGATCAAATTAGGTCATTTTCGTCCTCCCTAGGCTTATTCTTGTCCAATTAGGGTTTTTAACCAATCTTGTGCATCCAATAAGTTCATTTGTGTCATTGGATGATCAATTAGGTCATTTTCGTCCTCCCTAGGCATATTCTTGTACAACTAGGGTTTTAAACCAATCTTGTGCATCCAATAGGTGTGTTTGTGTCATTGGATGATCAATTAGGTCATTTTCATCCTCCCTAGGCTTATTCTTGTCCAATTAGGGTTTTTAACCAATCTTGTGCATCCAATAGGTGTGTTTGTGTCATTGGATGATCAATTAGGTCATTTTCGTCCTCCCTAGGCTTATTCTTGTCCAATTAGGGTTTTTAACCAATCTTGTGCATCCAATAGGTGTGTTTGTGTCATTGGATGATCAATTAGGTCATTTTCGTCCTCCCTAGGCTTATTCTTGTCCAATTAGGGTTTTTAACCAATCTTGTGCATCCAATAGGTGTGTTTGTGTCATTGGATGATCGATTAGGACATTTTCGTCCTCCCTTGACTTATTCTTGTCAAATTAGGGTTTTTAACCAATCTTGTGCATCCAATAACTTTGTTTGTGTCATTGAATTAATATTTAGGTCATTTTCGTCCTCCCTAGGCATATTCTTGTCCAATTAGGGTTTTTAACCAATCTTGTGCATCCAATAGGTGTGTTTGTGTCATTGGATGATCAATTAGGTCATTTTCGTCCTCCCTAGGCATATTCTTGTCCAATTAGGGTTTTTAACCAATCTTGTGCATCCAATAGGTGTGTTTGTGTCATTGGATGATCAATTAGGTCATTTTCGTCCTCCCTAGGCATATTCTTATCCAATTAGGGTATTTAACCAATCTTGTGCATCCAATAGGTGTGTTTGTGTCATTGGACGATCATTTAGGTCATTTTCGTCCTTTTTATGCTTATTCTTGTCCAATTAGGGTTTTTAACAAATCTTGTGTATCCAATAAGTTCATTTGTGTCATTGGATGATCAATTAGGTCATTTTCGTCCTCCCTAGGCTTATTCTTGTCCAATTAGGGTTTTTAACCAATCTTGTGTTTCCCATAGGTGTGTTTGTGTCATTGGATGATCAATTAGGTCATTTTCGTCCTCCCTAGGCTTATTCTTGTCCAATTAGGGTTTTTAACCAATCTTGTGCATCCAATAGGTGTGTTTGTGTCATTGGATGATCAGTTAGGTCATTTTCGTCCTCCCTAGGCATATTCTGGTCCAATTAGGGTTTTTAACCAATCTTGTGCATCCAATAGGTGTGTTTGTGTCATTGGATGATCAATTAGGTCATTTTCGTCCTCCCTAGGCTTATTCTTGTCCAATAAGGGTTTTTAACCAATCTTGTGCATCGAATAACTTTGTTTATGTCATTGAATTAATATTTAGGTCATTTTCGTCCTCCCAAGGCATATTCTAGTCCAATTAGGGTTTTTAACCAATCTTGTGCATCCAATAGGTGTGTTTGTGTCATTGGATGATCAATTAGGTCATTTTCGTCCTCCCTAGGCATATTCTTGTCCAACTAGGGTTCTAAACCAATCTTGTGCATCCAATAGGTGTGTTTGTGTCATTGGATGATCAATTAGGTCATTTTCATCCTCCCTAGGCTTATTCTTGTCCAATTAGGGTTTTTAACCAATCTTGTGCATCCAATAGGTGTGTTTGTGTCATTGGATGATCAATTAGGTCATTTTCGTCCTCCCTAGGATTATTCTTGTCCAATTAGGGTTTTTAACCAATCTTGTGCATCCGATAGGTGTGTTTGTGTCATTGGATGATCAATTAGGTCATTTTCATCCTCCCTAGGCTTATTCTTGTCCAATTAGGGTTTTTAACCAATCTTGTGCATCCAATAGGTGTGTTTGTGTCATTGGATGATCAATTAGGTCATTTTCGTCCTCCCTAGGCTTATTCTTGTCCAATTAGGGTTTTTAACCAATCTTGTGCATCCAATAATTTCATTTGTGTCATTAGATTAACATTTAGGTAATATCCGTCCTCCCTTGGCATATTCTTGTCCAATTAGGGTTTTTAACCAATCTTGTGCATCCAATAGGTGTGTTTGTGTCATTGGATGATCAATTAGGTCATTTTCGTCCTCCCTAGGCTTATTCTTGTCCAATTACGGTTTTTAACCAATCTTGTACATCTAATAAGTTCATTTGTGTCATTGGATTAACATTTAGGTCATTTTCATCCTCCCTAGGCATATTCTGGTCCAATTAGGGTTTTTATCCCATCTAGTGCATCCAATAGATGTGTTTGTGTCATTGGATGATGAATTAGGTCATTTTCCTCCTCCCTAGGCATATTCTGGTCCAATTAGGGTTTTTAACCAATCTTGTGCATCCAATAGGTGTGTTTGTGTCATTGGATGATCAATTAGGTCATTTTCGTCCTCCCTAGGCATATTCTTGTCCAATTAGGGTTTTTAACCAATCTTGTGCATCCAATAGGTGTGTTTGTGTCATTGGATGATCAATTAGGTCATTTTCGTCCTCCCTTTGCTTATTCTTGTCCAATTAGGGTTTTTAACCAATCTTGTGCATCCAATAGGTGTGTTTGTGTCATTGGATGATCAATTAGGTCATTTTCGTCCTCCCTAGGCTTATTCTTGTTCAATTAGGGTTTTTAACCAATCTTGTGCATCCAATATGTATGTTTGTGTCATTGGATGATCAATTAGGTCATTTTCGTCCTCCATAGGCTTATTCTTGTGTAATTAGGGTTTTTAACCAATCTTGTGCATCCAATAGGTGTGTTTGTGTCATTGGAGGATCAATTAGGTCATTTTCGTCCTCCCTAGGCTTATTCTTGTCCAATTAGGGTTTTTAACCAATCTTGTGAATATAATAGGTGTGTATGTGTCATTGGATGATCAATTAGGTCATTTTCGTCCTCCCTAGGCTTATTCTTGTCCAATTAGGGTTTTTAACCAATCTTGTGCATCCAATAGGTGTGTTTGTGTCATTGGATGATCAATTAGGTCATTTTCGTCCTCCCTAGGCTTATTCTTGTTCAATTAGGGTTTTTAACCAATCTTGTGTATCCAATAGGTTCGTTTGTGTCATTGGATGATTAATTTGGTCATTTTCGTCCTCCCTAGGCTTATTCTTGTCCAATTAGGGTTTTTAACCAATCTTGTGCATCCAATAGGTGTGTTTGTGTCATTGGTTGATCAATTAGGTCATTTTCATCCTCCCTAGGCTTATACTTGTCCAATTAGGGTTTTTAACCAATCTTGTGCATCCAATAAGTTCATTTTTGTCATTGAATTAACATTCAGGTCATTTTTGTCCTCCCTAGGCATATTCTTGTCCAATTAGGGTTTTTATCCAATCTTGTGCATCCAATTAGGTCATTTTCGTCCTCCCTAGGCTTATTCTTGTTCAATTAGGGTTTTTAACCAATCTTGTGCATCCAATAAGTTCATTTTTGTCATTGAATTAACATTCAGGTCATTTTTGTCCTCCCTAGGAATATTCTTCTCCAAATTAGGGTTTTTATCCAATCTTGTGCATCCAATTAGGTCATTTTCGTCCTCCCAAGGCTTATTCTCGACCAATTAGGGTTTTTAACCAATCTTGTGCATCCAATAAGTTCATTTGTGTCATTGAATTAACATTTAGGTCATTTTTGTCCTCCCTAGGCATATTCTTATCCAATTAGGGTTTTTATCCAATCTTGTGCATCCAATAGGTGTGTTTGTGTCATTGGATGACCATTTAGGTCATTTTCGTCCTCTCGAGGCTTATTCTCGAGCAATTAGGGTTTTTAACCAATCTTGTGCATCCAATAAGTTCATTTGTGTCATTGGGTTAACATTTAGGTCATTTTCGTCCTCCCTAGGCATATTCTTGTCCATTTAGGGTTTTTACCCAATCTTGAGCATCCAATAGGTGTGTTTGTGTCATTGGATGATCAATTAGGTCATTTTCGTCATCCCTAGGCTTATTCTTGTCCAATTAGGGTTTTTAACCAATCTTGTGCATCAAATAGGTGTGTTTGTGTCATTGGATGATCAATTAGGTCATTTTCGTCCTCCCTAGGCTTATTCTTGTTGAATTAGGGTTTTTAACCAATCTTGTGCATCCAATAGGTGTGTTTGTGTCATTGGATGATCAATTAGGTCATTTTCGTCCTCCCTAGGCTTATTCTTGTCCGATTAGGGTTTTTAACCAATCTTGTGCATCCAATAGGTGTGTTTGTGTCATTGGATGATCAATTAGGTCATTTTCGTCCTCCCTAGGCTTATTCTTGTCCAATTAGCGTTTTTAACCAATCTTGTGCATCCAATTGGTGTGTTTGTGTCCTTGGATGATCAATTACGTCATTTTCGTCCTCCCTAGGCTTATTCTTGTTCAATTAGGGTTTTTAACCAATCTTGTGCATCTAATAGGTTTGTTTGTGTCATTGGATGATTAATTAGGTCATTTTCGTCCTCCCTTGGCTTATTCTTGTCCAATTAGGGTTTTTAACCAATCTTGTGCATCCAATAGGTGTGTTTGTTTCAATGGATGATCAATTAGGTCATTTTCTTCCTCCCTAGGCTTATTCTTGTCCAATTAGGGTTTTTAACCAATCTTGTGCATCCAATAGGTGTGTTTGTGTCATTGGTTGATCAATTAGGTCATTTTGGTCCTCCCTAGGCTTATTCTTGTCCAATTAGGGTTTTTAACCAATCTTGTGCATCCAATAAGTTCATTTGTGTCATTGAATTAACATTTAGGTCATTTTCGTCCTCCCTAGGCTTATTCTTGTTCAATTAGGGTTTTTAACCAATCTTGTGCATCCAATAGGTGTGTTTGTGTCATTGGATGATCAATTAGGTCATTTTCGTCCTCCCTAGGCATATACTTGTCCAATTAGGGTTTTTAACCAATCTTGTGCATCCAATAAGTTCATTTGTGTCATTGGATTAACATTTAGGTCATTTTCGTCCTCCCTAGGCATATTCTTGTCCAATTAGGGTTTTTAACCAATCTTGTGCATCCAATAGGTGTGTTTGTGTCATTGGATGATCAATTAGGTCATTTTCGTCCTCCCTAGGCTTATTCTTGTCCAATTAGGGTTTTTAACCAATCTTGTGCATCCAATAGGTGTGTTTGTGTCATTGGATGATCAATTAGGTCATTTTCGTCCTCCCTAGGCTTATTCTTGTCCAATTAGGGTTTTTAACCAATCTTGTGCTTCCAATAAGTTGAGTAGTGTCATTGGATTAACATTTAGGTCATTTTTGTCCTCCCTTGGTTTATTCTTGTCCAATTAGGGTTTTTAACCAATCTTGTGCATCCAATAAGTTTGTTTGTGTCATTGGATTATCAATTAGGTCATTTTCGTCCTCCCTAGGCTTATTTTTGTCCAATTAGGGTTTTTAACCAATCTTGTGCATCCAATAAGTTTGTTTGTGTCATTGAATTAATATTTAGGTCATTTTCGTCCTCCCTAGGCATCATCTTGTCCAATTAGGATTTTTAACCAATCTTTTGCATCCAATAGGTGTATTTGTGTCATTGGATGATCAATTAGGTCATTTTCGTCCTCCCTAGGTTTATTCTTGTCCAATTAGGGTTTTTAATTAATCTTGTGCATCCAAAAACTTTGTTTGTGTCATTAAATTAATATTTAGGTCATTTTCGTCCTCCCTAGGCATATTCTTGTCCAATTAGGGTTTTTAACCAATCTTGTGCATCCAATAGGTGTGTTTGTGTCATTGGATGATCAATTAGGTCATTTTCGTCCTCCCTAGGCTTATTCTTGTCCAATTAGGGTTTTTAACCAATCTTGTGCATCCAATAGGTGTGTTTGTGTCATTGGATGATCAATTAGGTCATTTTCGTCCTCCCTAGGCTTATTCTTGTCCAATTAGGGTTTTTAACCAATCTTGTGCATCCAATAGGTGTGTTTGTTTCTTTGGATGATCAATTAGGTCATTTTCGCCCTCCGTAGGCCTATTCTTGTCCAATTAGGGTTTTTAATCAATCTTGTGCATCCGATAAGTTTGTTTGTGTCATTGAATTAATATTTAGGTCATTTTCGTCCTCCCTAGGCATATTCTTGTCCAATTAGGGTTTTTAACCAATCTTGTGCATCCAATAGGTGTGTTTGTGTCATTGGATGATCAATTAGGTCATTTTCGTCCTCCCTAGGCTTATTCTTGTCCAATTAGGGTTTTTAACCAATCTTGTGCATCCAATAGGTGTGTTTGTGTCATTGGATGATCAATTAGGTCATTTTCGTCCTCCCTAGGCATATTCTTGTCCAATTAGGGTTTTTAACGAATCTTGTGCATCCAATAGGTGTGTTTTGTCATTGGATGATCAATTAGGTCATTTTCGTCCTCCCTAGGCATATTCTTGTCCAATTAGGGTTTTTAACGAATCTTGTGCATCCAATAGGTGTGTTTGTGTCATTGGATGATCAATTAGTTCATTTTCGTCCTCCCTAGGCTTATTCTTGTGCAATTAGGGTTTTTAACCAATCTTGTGCATCCAATAAGTTGAGTTGTGTCATTGGATTAACATTTAGGTCATTTTCGTCCTCCCTAGGCTTATTCTTGTCCAATTAGGGTTTTTAACCAATCTTGTGCATCCAATAGGTGTGTTTGTGTCATTGGATGATCAATTAGGTCATTTTCGTCCTCCCTAGGCTTATTCTTGTCCAATTAGGGTTTTTAACCAATCTTGTGCATCCAATAGGTGTGTTTGTGTCATTGGATTATCAATTAGGTCATTTTCGACCTCCCTATGCATATACTTGTCCAATTAGGGTTTTTAACCAATCTTTTGCATCCAATAGGTGTGTTTGTGTCATTGGATGATCAATTAGGTGATTTTTGTCCTCCCTAGGCATATTCTTGTCCACTTAGGGTTTTTAACCAATCTTGTGCATCCAATAATTGTGTTTGTGTCATTGGATGATCAATTAGGTCACTTTCGTCCTCCCTAGGCTTATTCTTGTCCAATTAGGGTTTTTAACCAATCTTGTGCATCCAATAGGTGTGTTTGTGTCATTGGATGATCAATTAGGTCATTTTCGTCCTCCCTAGGCTTATTCTTGTCCAATTAGGGTTTTTAACCAATCTTGTGCATCCAATAGGTGTGTTTATGTCATTGTATTAACATTTAGGTCATTTTGTTCTCCCTAGGCTTATTCTTGTCCAATTAGGGTTTTTAACCAATCTTGTGCATCCAATAGGTGTGTTTGTGTCATTGGATGATCAATTAGGTCATTTTCGTCCTCCCTAGGCATATTCTTGTCCAATTAGGGTTTTTAACCAATCTTGTGCATCCAATAGGTGTGTTTGTGTCATTGGATGATCAATTAGGTCATTTTCATCCTCCCTAGGCTTATTCTTGTCCAATTAGGGTTTTTGACCGATCTTGTGCATCCAATAGGTGTGTTTGTGTCATTGGATGATCAATTAGGTCATTTTCGTCCTCCCTAGGCTTATTCTTGTCCAATTAGGGTTTTTAACCAATCTTGTGCATCCAATAAGTTGAGTTGTGTCATTGGATTAACATTAAGGTCATTTTCATTCTCCCTAGGCTTATTCTTGTCCAATTAGGGTTTTTAACCAATCTTGTGCATCCAATAGGTGTGTTTGTGTCATTGGATGATCAATTAGGTCATTTTCGTCCTCCCTAGGCTTATTCTTGTCCAATTAGGGTTTTTAACCAATCTTGTGCATCCAATAGGTGTGTTTGTGTCATTGGATGATCAATTAGGTCATTTTCGTCCTCCCTAGGCTTATTCTTGTCCAATTAGGGTTTTTAACCAATCTTGTGCATCCAATAGGTGTGTTTGTGTCATTGGATGATCAATTAGGTCATTTTTGTCCTCCCTAGGCTTATTCTTGCCCAATTAGGGTTTTTAACCAATCTTGTGCATCCAATAAGTTCATTTGTGTCATTGGATTAATATTTAGGTCATTTTCGTCCTCCCTAGGCATATTCTTCTCCAATTAGGGTTTTTAACCAATCTTGTGCTTCCAATAGGTGTGTTTGTGTCATTGGATGATCAATTAGGTCATTCTCGTCCTCACTAGGCTTATTCTTGTCCAATTTGGGTTTTTAACCAATCTTGTGCATCCAATAGGTGTGTTTGTGTCATTGGATGATCAATTAGGTCATTTTCGTCCTCCCTAGGCTTATTCTTGTCCAATTAGGGTTTTTAACCAATCTTGTGCATCCAATAGGTGTGTTTGTGTCATTGGATGATCAATTAGGTCATTTTCGTCCTCCCTAGGCTTATTCTTGTCCAATTAGGGTTTTTAACCAATCTTGTGCATCCAATAGGTGTGTTTGTGTCATTGGATAATCAATTAGGTCATTTTGGTCCTCCCTAGGCTTATTCTTGTCCTATTAGGGTTTTTAACCAATCTTGTGCATGCAATAAGTTCATTTGTGTCATTGGATGATCAATTAGGTCATTTTCGTCCTCCCTAGGCTTATTCTTGTCCAATTAGGGTTTTTAACCAATCTTGTGCATCCAATAAGTTCATTTGTGTCATTGGATGATCAATTAGGTCATTTTCGTCCTCCCTAGGCATATTCTTGTCCAACTAGGGTTTTAAACCAATCTTGTGCATCCAATAGGTGTGTTTGTGTCATTGGATGATCAATTAGGTCATTTTCGTCCTCCCTAGGCTTATTCTGGTCCAATTAGGGTTTTTAACCAATCTTGTGCATCCAATAGGTGTGTTTGTGTCATTGGATGATCAATTAGGTCATTTTCGTCCTCCCTAGGCTTATTCTTGTCCAATTAGGGTTTTTAACCAATCATGTGCTTCCAATAGGTGTGTTTGTGTCATTGGATGATCAATTAGGTCATTTTCGTCCTCCCTAGGCTTATTCTTGTCCAATTAGGGTTTTTAACCAATCTTGTGCAACCAATAGATGTGTTTGTGTCTTTGGATGATCAATTAGGTCATTTTCGTCCTCCCTAGGCTTATTCTTGTCCAATTAGGGTTTTTAACCAATCTTGTGCATCCAATAGGTGTGTTTGTGTCATTGGATGATCAATTAGGTCATTTTCATCCTCCCTAGGCTTATTCTTGTCCAATTAGGGTTTTTAACCAATCTTGTGCATCCAATAGGTTCATTTGTGTCATTGAATTAACATTTAGGTCATTTTTGTCCTCCCTAGGCATATTCTTGTCCAATTAGGGTTTTTATCCAATCTTGTGCATCCAATAGGTGTGTTTGTGTCATTGGATGACCATTTAGGTCATTTTCGTCCTCCCGAGGCTTATTCTCGACCAATTAGGGTTTTTAACCAATCTTGTGCATCCAATAAGTTCATTTGTGTCATTGGATTAACATTTAGGTCATTTTCGTCCTCCCTAGGCATATACTTGTCCAATTAGGGTTTTTAACCAATCTTGAGCATCCAATAGGTGTGTTTGTGTCATTGGATGATCAATTAGGTCATTTTCGTCCTCCCTTGGCTTATTCTTGTCCAATTAGGGTTTTTAACCAATCTTGTGCATCCAATAGGTGTGTTTGTGTCATTGGATGATTAATTAGGTCATTTTCGTCCTCCCTAGGCTTATTCTTGTCCAATTAGGGTTTTTAACCAATTTTGTGCATCCAATAGGTGTGTTTGTGTCATTGGATGATCAATTAGGTCATTTTCATCCTCCCTAGGCTTATTCTTGTCCAATTAGAGTTTTTAACCAATCTTGTGCGTCCAATAGGTGTGTTTGTGTCATTGGATGATCAATTAGGTCATTTTGATCCTCCCTAGGCTTATTCTTGTCCAATTAGGGTTTTTAACCAATCATGTGCATCCAATAAGTTCATTTGTGTCATTGAATTAACATTTAGGTCATTTTCGTCCTCCCTAGTCATATTCTTATCCAATTAGGGTTTTTAACCAATCTTATGCATCCAATAGGTGTGTTTGTGTCATTGGATGATCAATTAGATCATTTTCGTCCTCCCTAGGCTTATTCTTGTTCAATTAGGGTTTTTAACCAATCTTGTGCATCCAATAGGTGTGTTTGTGTCATTGGATGATCAATTAGGTCATTTTCATCCTCCCTAGGCTTATTCTTGTCCAATTAGGGTTTTTAACCAATCTTGTGCATCCAATAAGTTCATTTTTGTCATTGAATTAACATTTAGGTCATTTTTGTCCTCCCTAGGCATATTCTTGTCCAATTAGGGTTTTTATCCAATCTTGTGCATCCAAAAGGTGTGTTTGTGTCATTGGATGACCATTTAGGTCATTTTCGTCCTCCCGAGGCTTATTCTCGACAAATTAGGGTTTTTAACCAATCTTGTGCATCCAATAAGTTCATTTGTGTCATTGAATTAACATTTAGGTCATTTTTGTCCTCCCTAGGCATATTCTTGTCCAATTAGGGTTTTTATCCAATCTTGTGCATCCAGTAGGTGTGTTTGTGTCATTGGATGACCATTTAGGTCATTTTCGTCCTCCCGAGGCTTATTCTCGACCAATTAGGGTTTTTAACCAATCTTGTGCATCCAATAAGTTCATTTGTGTCATTGGATTAACATTTAGGTCATTTTCGTCCTCCCTAGGCATATACTTGTCCCATTAGGGTTTTTAACCAATCTTGAGCATCCAATAGGTGTGTTTGTGTCATTGGATGATCAATTAGGTCATTTTCGTCCTCCCTAGGCTTATTCTTGTCCAATTAGGGTTTTTAACCAATCTTGTGCATCCAATAGCTGTGTTTGTGTCATTGGATGATCAATTACGTCATTTTCGTCCTCCATAGGCTTATTCTTGTTCAATTAGGGTTTTTAACCAATCTTGTGCATCAAATAGGTTTGTTTGTGTCATTGGATGATTAATTAGGTTTTTTCGTCCTCCCTAGGCTTATTCTTGTCCAATTAGGGTTTTTAACCAATCTTGTGCATCCAATAGGCGTGTTTGTCTCATTGGATGATCAATTAGGTCATTTTCATCCTCCCTAGGCTTATTCTTGTCCAATTAGAGTTTTTAACCAATCTTTGGCATCCAATAGGTGTGTTTGTGTCATTGGATGAACAATTAGGTCATTTTGATCCTCCCTAGGCTTATTCTTGTCCAATTAGGGTTTTTAACCAATCTTGTGCATCCAATAAGTTCATTTGTGTCATTGAATTAACATTTAGGTCATTTTCGTCCTCCCTAGTCAGATTCTTATCCAATTAGGGTTTTTAACCAATCTTGTGCATCCAATAGGTGTGTTTGTGTCATTGGATAATCAATTAGGTCATTTTCGTCCTCCCTAGGCTTATTCTTGTTCAATTAGGGTTTTTAGCCAATCTTGTGCATCCAATAGGTGTGTTTGTGTCATTGGATGATCAATTAGGTCATTTTCATCCTCCCTAGGCTTATTCTTGTCCAATTAGGGTTTTTAACCAATCTTGTGCATCCAATAAGTTCATTTTTGTCATTGAATTAACATTTAGGTCATTTTTGTCCTCCCTAGGCATATTCTTGTCCAATTAGGGTTTTTATCCAATCTTGTGCATCCAATAGGTGTGTTTGTGTCATTGGATGAACAATTAGGTCATTTTGATCCTCCCTAGGCTTATTCTTGTCCAATTAGGGTTTTTAACCAATCTTGTGCATCCAATAAGTTCATTTGTGTCATTGAATTAACATTTAGGTCATTTTCGTCCTCCCTAGTCAGATTCTTATCCAATTAGGGTTTTTAACCAATCTTGTGCATCCAATAGGTGTGTTTTTGTCATTGGATAATCAATTAGGTCATTTTCGTCCTCCCTAGGCTTATTCTTGTTCAATTAGGGTTTTTAGCCAATCTTGTGCATCCAATAGGTGTGTTTGTGTCATTGGATGATCAATTAGGTCATTTTCATCCTCCCTAGGCTTATTCTTGTCCAATTAGGGTTTTTAACCAATCTTGTGCATCCAATAGGTGTGTTTGTGTCATTGGATGATCAATTAGGTCATTTTCGTCCACCCTAGGCTTATTCTTGTTCAATTAGGGTTTTTAACCAATCTTGTGCATCCAATAGGTTTGTTTGTGTCATTGGATGATCAATTTGGTCATTTTTTCGTCCTCCCTTGGCTTATTCTTGTCCAATTAGGGTTTTTAACCAATCTTGTGCATCCAATAGGTGTGTTTGTGTCATTGGATGATCAATTAGGTCATTTTCATCCTCCCTAGGCTTATTCTTGTCCAATTAGGGTTTTTAACCAATCTTGTGCATCCAATAAGTTCATTTTTGTCATTGAATTAACATTTAGGTCATTTTTGTCCTCCCTAGGCATATTCTTGTCCAATTAGGGTTTTTATCCAATCTTGTGCATCCATTAGGTGTGTTTGTGTCATTGGATGACCATTTAGGTCATTTTGATCCCCCCGAGGCTTATTCTCAACAAATTAGGGTTTTTAACCAATCGTGTGCATCCAATAAGTTCATTTGTGTCATTGGATTAACATTTAGGTCATTTTCGTCCTCCCTAGGCATATACTTGTCCAATTAGGGTTTTTAACCAATCTTGAGCACCCAATAGGTGTGTTTGTGTCATTGGATGATCAATTAGGTCATTTTCGTCCTCCCTTGGCTTATTCTTGTCCAATTAGGGTTTTTAACCAATCTTGTGCATCCAATAGGTGTGTTTGTGTCATTGGATGATTAATTAGGTCATTTTCGTCCTCCCTAGGCTTATTCTTGTCCAATTAGGGTTTTTAACCAATCTTGTGCATCCAATAGGTGTGTTTGTGTCATTGGATGATCAATTAGGTCATTTTCATCCTCCCTAGGCTTATTCTTGTCCAATTAGAGTTTTTAACCAATCTTTGGCATCCAATAGGTGTGTTTGTGTCATTGGATGATCAATTAGGTCATTTTGATCCTCCCTAGGCTTATTCTTGTCCAATTAGGGTTTTTAACCAATCTTGTGCATCCAATAAGTTCATTTTTGTCATTGAATTAACATTTAGGTCATTTTTGTCCTCCCTAGGCATATTCTTGTCCAATTAGGGTTTTTATCTAATCTTGTGCATCCAAAAGGTGTGTTTGTGTCATTGGATGACCATTTAGGTCATTTTCGTCCTCCCGAGGCTTATTCTCGACAAATTAGGGTTTTTAACCAATCTTGTGCATCCAATAAGTTCATTTGTGTCATTGAATTAACATTTAGGTCATTTTTGTCCTCCCTAGGCATATTCTTGTCCAATTAGGGTTTTTATCCAATCTTGTGCATCCAATAGGTGTGTTTGTGTCATTGGATGACCATTTAGGTCATTTTCGTCCTCCCGAGGCTTATTCTCGACCAATTAGGGTTTTTAACAAATCTTGTGCATCCAATAAGTTCATTTGTGTCATTGGATTATCATTTAGGTCATTTTCGTCCTCCCTAGGCATATACTTGTCCAATTAGGGTTTTTAACCAATCTTGAGCATCCAATAGGTGTGTTTGTGTCATTGGATGATCAATTAGGTCATTTTCGTCCTCCCTAGGCTTATTCTTGTCCAATTAGGGTTTTTAACCAATCTTGTGCATCCAATAGCTGTGTTTGTGTCATTGGATGATCAATTACGTCATTTTCGTCCTCCCTAGGCTTATTCTTGTTCAATTAGGGTTTTTAACCAATCTTGTGCATCCAATAGGTTTGTTTGTGTCATTGGATGATTAATTAGGTTTTTTTTGTCCTCCCTAGGCTTATTCTTGTCCAATTAGGGTTTTTAACCAATCTTGTGCATCCAATAGGCGTGTTTGTGTCATTGGAGGATCAATTATGTCATTTTCATCCTCCCTAGGCTTATTCTTGTCCAATTAGAGTTTTTAACCAATCTTTGGCATCCAATAGGTGTGTTTGTGTCATTGGATGATCAATTAGGTCATTTTGATCCTCCCTAGGCTTATTCTTGTCCAATTAGGGTTTTTAACCAATCTTGTGCATCCAATAAGTTCATTTGTGTCATTGAATTAATATTTAGGTCATTTTCGTCCTCCCTAGTCAGATTCTTATCCAATTAGGGTTTTTAACCAATCTTGTGCATCCAATAGGTGTGTTTGTGTCATTGGATAATCAATTAGGTCATTTTCGTCCTCCCTAGGCTTATTCTTGTTCAATTAGGGTTTTTAGCCAATCTTGTGCATCCAATAGGTGTGTTTGTGTCATTGGATGATCAATTAGGTCATTTTCATCTTCTCTAGGCTTATTCTTGTCCAATTAGGGTTTTTAACCAATCTTGTGCATCCAATAGGTGTGTTTGTGTCATTGGATGATCAATTAGGTCATTTTCGTCCTCCCTAGGCTTATTCTTGTTCAATTAGGGTTTTTAACCAATCTTGTGCATCCAATAGGTTTGTTTGTGTAATTGGATGATCAATTTGGTCATTTTTTCGTCCTCCCTTGGCTTATTCTTGTCCAATTAGGGTTTTTAACCAATCTTGTGCATCCAATAGGTGTGTTTGTGTCATTGGATGATCAATTAGGTCATTTTCATCCTCCCTAGGCTTATTCTTGTCCAATTAGGGTTTTTAACCAATCTTGTGCATCCAATAAGTTCATTTTTGTCATTGAATTAACATTTAGGTCATTTTTGTCCTCCCTAGGCATATTCTTGTCCAATTAGGGTTTTTATCCAATCTTGTGCATCCATTAGGTGTGTTTGTGTCATTGGATGACCATTTAGGTCATTTTCGTCCTCCCGAGGCTTATTCTCAACCAATTAGGGTTTTTAACCAATCGTGTGCATCCAATAAGTTCATTTGTGTCATTGGATTAACATTTAGGTCATTTTCGTCCTCCCTAGGCATATACTTGTCCAATTAGGGTTTTTAACCAATCTTGAGCATCCAATAGGTGTGTTTGTGTCATTGGATGATCAATTAGGTCATTTTCGTCCTCCCTTGGCTTATTCGTGTCCAATTAGGGTTTTTAACCAATCTTGTGCATCCAATAGGTGTGTTTGTGTCATTGGATGATTAATTAGGTCATTTTCGTCCTCCCTAGGCTTATTCTTGTCCAATTAGGGTTTTTAACCAATCTTGTGCATCCAATAGGTGTGTTTTTGTCATTGGATGATCAATTAGGTCATTTTCATCCTCCCTAGGCTTATTCTTGTCCAATTAGAGTTTTTAACCAATCTTGTGCATCCAATAGGTGTGTTTGTGTCATTGGATGATCAATTAGGTCATTTTGATCCTCCCTAGGCTTATTCTTGTCCAATTAGGGTTTTTAACCAATGTTGTGCATCCAATAAGTTCATTTGTGTCATTTAATTAACATTTAGGTCATTTTCGTCCTCCCTAGTCATATTCTTATCCAATTAGGGTTTTTAACCAATCTTGTGCATCCAATAGGTGTGTTTGTGTCATTGGATGATCAATTAGATCATTTTCGTCCTCCCTAGGCTTATTCATGTTCAATTAGGATTTTTAACCAATCTTGTGCATCAAATAGGTGTGTTTGTGTCATTGGATGATCAATTAGGTTATTTTCATCCTCCCTAGGCTTATTCTTGTCCAATTAGGGTTTTTAACCAATCTTGTGCATCCAATAGGTGTGTTTGTGTCATTGGATGATCAATTAGGTCATTTTCATCCTCCCTAGGCTTATTCTTGTTCAATTAGGGTTTTTAACCAATCTTGTGCATCCAATAGGTTTGTTTGTGTCATTGGATGATCAATTTGGTCATTTTCGTCCTCCCTTGGCTTATTCTTGTCCAATTAGGGTTTTTAACCAATCTTGTGCATCCAATAGGTGTGTTTGTGTCATTGGATGATCAATTAGGTCATTTTCATCCTCCCTAGGCTTATTCTTGTCCAATTAGGGTTTTTAACCAATCTTGTGCATCCAATAAGTTCATTTTTGTCATTGAATTAACATTTAGGTCATTTTTGTCCTCCCTAGGCATATTCTTGTCCAATTAGGGTTTTTAACCAATCTTGTGCATCCAATAAGTTCATTTGTGTCATTGGATGACAATTTAGGTCATTTTCGTCCTCCCGAGGCTTATTCTCGACCAACTAGGGTTTTTAACCAATCTTGTGCATCCAATAAGTTCATTTGTGTCATTGAATTAACATTTAGGTCATTTTTGTCCTCCCTAGGCATATTCTTGTCCAATTAGGGTTTTTATCCAATCTTGTGCATCCAATAGGTGTGTTTGTGTCATTGGAAGACCATTTAGGTCATTTTCGTCCTCTCGAGGCTTATTCTCGACCAATTAGGGTTTTTAACCAATCTTGTGCATCCAATAAGTTCATTTGTGTCATTGGATTAACATTTAGGTCATTTTCGTCCTCCCTAGGCATATTCTTGTCCAATTAGGGTTTTTACCCAATCTTGAGCATCCAATAGGTGTGTTTGTGTCATTGGATGATCAATTAGGTCATTTTCGTCATCCCTAGGCTTATTCTTGTCCAATTAGGGTTTTTAACCAATCTTGTGCATCCAATAGGTGTGTTTGTGTCATTGGATGATCAATTAGGTCATTTTCGTCCTCCTTTGGCTTATTCTTGTTCAATTAGGGTTTTTAACCAATCTTGTGCATCCAATAGGTGTGTTTGTGTCATTGGATGATCAATTAGGTCATTTTCATCCTCCCTAGGCTTATTCTTGTCCAATTAGGGTTTTTAACCAATCTTGTGCATCCAATAGGTGTGTTTGTGTCATTGGATGATCAATTAGGTCATTTTCGTCCTCCCTAGGCTTATTCTTGTCCAATTAGGGTTTTTAACCAATCTTGTGCATCCAATAGGTGTGTTTGTGTCATTGGATGATCAATTAGGTCATTTTCGTCCTCCCTAGGCATATTCTTGTCCAACTAGGGTTTTTAACCAATCTTGTGCATCCAATAATTTCATTTGTGTCATTGGATAATCAATTAGGTCATTTTCGTCCTCCCTAGGCATATTCTTGTGTAACTAGGGTTTTTAACCAATCTTGTGCATCCAATAGGTGTGTTTGTGTCATTGGATGATCAATTAGGTCATTTTCGTCCTCCCTAGGCTTATTCTTGTCCAATTAGGGTTTTTAACCAATCTTGTGCATCCAATAGGTGTGTTTGTGTCATTGGATGATCAATTAGGTCATTTTCGTCCTCCCTAGGCTTATTCTGGTCCAATTAGAGTTTTTAACCAATCTTGTGTATCCAATAGGTGTGTTTGTGTCATTGGATGATCAATTAGGTCATTTTCGTCCTCCCTAGGCTTATTCTTGTCCAATTAGGGTTTTTAACCAATCTTGTGCATCCAATAGGTGTGTTTGTGTCATTGGATGATCAATTAGGTCATTTTCGTCCTCCCTAGGCTTATTCTTGTCCAATTAGGGTTTTTAACCAATCTTGTGCATCCAATAGGTGTGTTTGTGTCATTGGATGATCAATTAGGTCATTTTCGTCCTTTCTATGCTTATTTTTGTCCAATTAGGGTTTTTAAGCAATCTTGTGCATCCAATAAGTTCATTTGTGTCATTGGATGATCAATTAGGTCATTTTCGTCCTCCCTAGGCATATTCTTGTCCAACTAGGGTTTCTAACCAATCTTGTGCTTCCAATAGATGTGTTTGTGTCATTGGATGATCAATTAGGTCATTTTCGTCCTCCCTAGGCTTATTCTTGTCCAATTAGGGTTTTTAACCAATCTTGTGCATCCAATAGGTGTGTTTGTGTCATTGGATGATCAATTAGGTCATTTTCGTCCTCCCTAGGCTTATTCTTGTCCAATTAGGGTTTTTAACCAATCTTGTGCATCCAATAGGTGTGTTTGTGTCATTGGATGATCAATTAGGTCATTTTCGTCCTCCCTAGGCTTATTCTTGTCCAATTAGGGTTTTTAACCAATCTTGTGCATCCAATAGGTGTGTTTGTGTCATTGGATGATCAATTAGGTCATTTTTGTCCTCCCTAGGCTTATTTTTGTCCAATTAGTGTTTTTAACCAATCTTGTGCATCCAATAAGTTCATTTGTGTCATTGGATGATCAATTAGGTCATTTTCATCCTCCCTAGGCATATTCATGTCCAACTATGGTTTTTAACCAATCTTGTGCATCCAATAGGTGTGTTTGTGTGATTGGATGATCAATTAGGTCATTTTCGTCCTCCCTAGGCTTATTCTTGTCCAATTAGGGTTTTTAACCAATCTTGTGCATCCAATAGGTGTGTTTGTGTCATTGGATGATCAATTAGGTCATTTTCGTCCTCCCTAGGCTTATTCTTGTCCAATTAGGGTTTTTAACCAATCTTGTGCATCCAATAGGTGTGTTTGTGTCATTGGATGATCAATTAGGTCATTTTTATCCTCCCTAGGCTTATTCTTGTCCAATTAGGATTTTTAACCAATCTTGTGCATCCAATAGGTGTGTTTGTGTCATTGGATGATCAATTAGGTCATTTTCGTCCTCCCTAGGCTTATTCTTGTCCGATTAGGGTTTTTAACCAATCTTGTGCATCCAATAGGTGTGTTTGTGTCATTGGATGATCAATTAGGTCATTTTCGTCCTCCCTAGGCTTATTCTTGTCCAATTAGGGTTTTTAACCAATCTTGTACATCCAATAAGTTGATTTGTGTCATTGGATTAACATTTAGGTCATTTTCGTCCTCCCTAGGCATATTCTTGTCCAATTAGGGTTTTTAACCAATCTTGTGCATCCAATAGGTGTGTTTGTGTCATTGGATGATCAATTAGGTCATTTTCGTACTCCCTATGCTTATTCTTGTCCAATTAGGGTTTTTAACCAATCTTGTGCATCCAATAACTTTGTTTGTGTCATTGAATTAATATTTAGGTCATTTTCGTCCTCCCTAGGCATATTCTTGTCCAATTAGGGTTTTTAACCAATCTTGTGCATCCAATAGGTGTGTTTGTGTCATTGGATGATCAATTAGGTCATTTTCGTCCTCCCTACGCTTATTGTTGTCCAATTAGGGTTTTTAACCAATCATGAGCATCCAATAGGTGTGTTTGGGTCATTGGATGATCAATTAGGTCATTTTCGTCCTCCCTAGGCATATTCTTGTCCAATTAGGGTTTTTAACCAATCTTGTGCATCCAATAGGTGTGTTTGTGTCATTGGATGATCAATTAGGTCATTTTCGTCCTCCCTAGGCATATTCTTGTCCAATTAGGGTTTTTAACCAATCTTGTGCATCCAATAGGTGTGTTTGTGTCATTGGATGATCAATTAGGTCATTTTCGCCCTCCCGAGGCTTATTCTCGACCAATTAAGGTTTTTAACCAATCTTGTGCATCCAATAGGTGTGTTTGTGTCATTGGATGATCAATTAGGTCATTTTCGTCCTCCCTAGGCTTATTCTTGTTCAATTAGGGTTTTTAACCAATCTTGTGCATCCAATAGGTGTGTTTGTGTCATTGGATGATCAATTAGGTCATTTTCGTCCTCCCGAGGCTTATTCTTGTCCAATTAGGGTTTTTAACCAATCTTGTGCATCCAATAAGTTGAGTTGTGTCATTGGATTAACATTTAGGTCATTTTCGTCCTCCCTAGGCATATTCTTGTCCAATTAGGGTTTTTAACCAATTTTGTGCATCCAATAGGTGTGTTTGTGTCATTGGATGATCAATTAGGTCATTTTCGTCCTCCCTAGACTTATTCTTGTCCAATTAGGGTTTTTAACCAATCTTGTGCATCCAATAAGTTGAGTTGTGTCATTGGATTAACATTTAGGACATTTTCGTTCTCCCTAGGCTTATTCTTGTCCAATTAGGGTTTTTAACCAATCTTGTGCAACCAATAAGTTCATTTGTGTCATTGGATTAACATTTAGGTCATTATCGTCCTCCCTAGGTATATTCTTGTCCAATTAGGGTTTTTAACCAATCTTGTGCATCCAATAGGTGTGTTTGTGTCATTGGATAATCAATTTAGGTCATTTTCATCCTCCCTAGGCATATTCTTGTCGAATTAGGGTTTTTAACCAATCTTGTGCATCCAATAGGTGTGTTTGTGGCAATGGATGATCAATTAGGTCATTTTCGTCCTCCCTAGGCTTATTCTTGTCCAATTAGGGTTTTTAACCAATCTTGTGCATCCAATAGGTGTGTTTGTGTCATTGGATGATCAATTAGATCATTTTCGTCCTCCCTAGTCTTATTCTTGTTAAATTAGGGTTTTTAACCAATTTTGTGCATCCAATAGGTGTGTTTGTGTCACTGGATGATCGAATAGGTCATTTTCTTCCTCCCTAGGCTTATTCTTGTCCAATTAGGGTTTTTAACCAATCTTGTGCATCCAATAGGTGTGTTTGTGTCATTGGATGATCAATTAGGTCATTTTCGTCCTCCCTAGGCTTATTCTTGTCCAATTAGGGTTTTTAACCAATCTTGTGCTTCCAATAGGTGTGTTTGTGTCATTGGATGATCAATTACGTCATTTTGATCCTCCCTAGGCTTATTCTTGTCCAATTAGGGTTTTTAACCAATCTTGTACATCCAATAGGTGTGTTTGTGTCATTGGATGATCAATTAGGTCATTTTCGTCCTCCCTAGGCTTATTCTTGTTCAATTAGGGTTTTTAACCAATCTTTTGCATCCAATACGTTTGTTTGAGTCATTGGATGATCAACTAGGTCATTTTCGTCCTCCCTAGGCTTATTCTCGACCAATTAGGGTTTTTATCCAATCTTGTGCATCCAATAGGTTCATTTGTGTCATTGGATTAACATTTAGGTCATTTTCGTCCTCCCTAGTCATATTATTATCCAATTAGGGTTTTTAACCAATCTTGTGTATTTGATAGGTGTGTTTGTGTCATTGGATGATCAATTAGGTCATTTTCGTCCTCCCTAGGCTTATTCTTGTTCAATTAGGGTTTTTAACCAATCTTGTGCATCCAATAGGTGTGTTTGTGTCATTGGATGATCAATTAGGTCATTTTCGTCCTCCCTAGGCTTATTCTTGTTTAATTAGGGTTTTTAACCAATCTTGTGCATCCAATAGGTTTGTTTGTGTCATTGGATGATCAATTAGGTCATTTTCGTCCTCCTTAGGCTTATTCTTGTCCAATTAGGGTTTTTAACCAATCTTGTGCATCCAATAGGTGTGTTTGTGTCATTGGATGATCAATTAGGTCATTTTCGTCCTTCCTAGGCATATTCTTGTCCAATTAGGGTTTTTAACCAGTCTTGTGAATCCAATAGGTGTGTTTGTGTCATTGGATGATCAATTAGGTTATTTTCGTCCTCCCTAGGCTTATTCTTGTCCAATTAGGGTTTTTAACTAATCTTGTGCATCCAATAAGTTCATTTGTGTCATTGGATGATCAATTAGGTCATTTTCGTCCTCCCTAGGCATATTCTTGTCCAATTAGGGTTTTTAACCAATCTTGTGCATCCAATAGGTGTGTTTGTGTCATTGGATGATCAATTAGGTCATTTTCGTCCTCCCTAGGCTTATTCTTATCCAATTAGGGTTTTTAACCGATCTTGTGCATCCAATAGGTGTGTTTGTGTCATTGGATAATCTATTAGGTCATTTTCGTCCTCCCTAGGCATATTCTTGTCCAATTAGGGTTTTTAACCAATCTTGTGCATCCAATAGGTGTGTTTGTGTCATTGGATGATCAATTAGGTCATTTTCGTCCTCCCTAGGCTTATTCTTGTCTAATTAGGGTTTTTAACCAATCTTGTGCATCCAATAGGTGTGTTTGTGTCATTGGATGATCAATTAGGTCATTTTCGTCCTCCCTAGGCATATTCTTGTCCAACTAGGGTTTTAAACCAATCTTGTGCATCCAATGGGTGTGTTTGTGTCATTGGATGATCAATTAGGTCATTTTCGTCCTCCCTAGGCTTATTCTTGTCCAATTAGGGTTTTTAACCAATCTTGTGCATCCAATAGGTGTGTTTGTGTCATTGGATGATCAATTAGGTCATTTTCGTCCTCCCTAGGCTTATTCTTGTCCAATTAGGGGTTTTAACCAATCTTGAGCATCCAATAGGTGTGTTTGTGTCATTGGATGATCAATTAGGTCATTTTCGTCCTCCCTAGGCTTATTCTTGTCCAATTAGGGTTTTTAACCAATCTTGTGCATCCAATAGGTGTGTTTGTGTCATTGGATGATCAATTATGTCATTTTCGTCCACCCTAGGCATATTCTTGTCCAATTAGGGTTTTTAACCAATCTTGTGCATCCAATAGGTGTGTTTGTGTCATTGGATGATCAATTATGTCATTTTCGTCCTCCCTAGGCATATTCTTGTCCAATTAGGGTTTTTAACTAATCTTGTGCATCCAATAGGTGTGTTTGTGTCATTGGATGATCAATTAGGTCATTTTCGTCCTCCCTAGGCTTATTCTTGTTCAATTAGGGTTTTTAACCAATCTTGTGCATCCAATAGGTTTGTTTGTGTCATTGGATGGTCAATTTGCTCATTTTCGTTCTCCCTAGGCTTATTCTTGTTCAATTAGGGTTTTTAACCAATCTTGTGCATCCAATAGGTTTGTTTGTGTCATTGGATGATCAATTTGCTCATTTTCGTCCTCCCTAGGCTTATTCTTTTTCAATTAGGGTTTTTAACCAATCTTGTGCATCCAATAGGTTTGTTTGTGTCATTGGATGATCAATTTGGTCATTTTCGTCCTCCCTAGGCTTATTCTTGTCCAATTAGGGTTTTTAACCAATCTTGTGCATCCAATAGGTGTGTTTGTGTCATTGGATGATCAATTAGATCATTTTCGTCCTCCCTAGTCTTATTCTTGTTAAATTAGGGTTTTTAACCAATTTTTTGCATCCAATAGGTGTGTTTGTGTCACTGGATGATCGAATAGGTCATTTTCTTCCTCCCTAGGCTTATTCTTGTCCAATTAGGGTTTTTAACCAATCTTGTGCATCCAATAGGTGTGTTTGTGTCATTGGATGATCAATTAGGTCATTTTCGTCCTCCCTAGGCTTATTCTAGTCCAATTAGCGTTTTTAACCAATCTTGTGCATCCAATTGGTGTGTTTGTGTCATTGGATGATCAATTACGTCATTTTCGTCCTCCCTAGGCTTATTCTTGTTCAATTAGGGTTTTTAACCAATCTTGTGCATCTAATAGGATTGTTTGTGTCATTGGATGATTAATTAGGTCATTTTCGTCCTCCCTTGGCTTATTCTCGAGCAATTAGGGTTTTTAACCAATCTTGTGTATCCAATAGGTGTGTTTGTGTCAATGGATGATCAATTAGGTCATTTTCTTCCTCCCTAGGCTTATTCTTGTCCAATTAGGGTTTTTAACCAATCTTGTGCATCCAATAGGTGTGTTTGTGTCATTGGATGATCTATTAGGTCATTTTGATCCTCCCTAGGCTTATTCTTGTCCAATTAGGGTTTTTAACCAATCTTGTGCATCCAATAAGTTCATTTGTGTCATTGAATTAACATTTAGGTCATTTTCGTCCTCCCTAGTCATATTCTTATCCAATTAGGGTTTTTAACCAATCTTGTGCATCCAATAGGTGTGTTTGTGTCATTGGATGATCAATTAGGTCATTTTCGTCCTCCCTAGGCTTATTCTTGTTCAATTAGGGTTTTTAACCAATCTTGTGCATCCAATAGGTGTGTTTGTGTCATTGGATGATCAATTAGGTCATTTTCATCCTCCCTAGGCTTATTCTTGTCCAATTAGGGTTTTTAACAAATCTTGTGCATCCAATAGGTGTGTTTGTGTCTTTGGATGATCAATTAGGTCATTTTCGTCCTCCCTAGGCTTATTCTTGTTCAATTAGGGTTTTTAACCAATCTTGTGCATCCAATAAGTTTGTTTGTGTCATTGGATGATCAATTTGGTCATTTTCGTCCTCCCTTGGCTTATTCTTGTCCAATTAGGGTTTTTAACCAATCTTGTGCATCCAATAGGTGTGTTTGTGTCATTGGATGATCAATTAGGTCATTTTCATCCTCCCTAGGCTTATTCTTGTCCAATTAGGGTTTTTAACCAATCTTGTGCATCCAATAAGTTCATTTTTGTCATTGAATTAACATTTAGGTCATTTTTGTCCTCCCTAGGCATATTCTTGTCCAATTAGGGTTTTTATCCAATCTTGTGCATCCAATAGGTGTGTTTGTGTCATTGGATGACCATTTAGGTCATTTTCGTCCTCCCGAGGCTTATTCTCGACCAATTAGGGTTTTTAACCAATCTTGTGCATCCAAAAATTTCATTTGTGTCATTGAATTAACATTTAGGTCATTTTTGTCCTCCCTAGGCATATTCTTGTCCAATTAGGGTTTTTATCCAATCTTGTGCATCCAATAGGTGTGTTTGTGTCATTGGATGATCAATTAGGTCATTTTCATCCTCCCTAGGCTTATTCTTGTCCAATTAGGGTTTTTAACCAATCTTGTGCATCCAATAGGTGTGTTTGTGTCATTGGATGATCAATTAGGTCATATTCGTCCTCCCTAGGCATATTGTTGTCCAACTAGGGTTTTTAACCAATCTTGTGCACCCAATAGGTGTGTTTGTGTCATTGGATGATCAATTAGGTCATTTTCGTCCTCCCTAGGCTTATTCTTGTCCAATTAGGGTTTTTAACCAATCTTGTGCATCCAATAGGTGTGTTTGTGTCATTGGATGATCAATTAGGTCATTTTCGTCCTCCCTAGGCTTATTCTTGTCCAATTAGGGTTTTTAACCAATCTTGTGCATCCAATAGGTGTGTTTGTGTCATTGGATGATCAATTAGGTCATTTTCGTCCTTTCTATGCTTATTTTTGTCCAATTAGGGTTTTTAAGCAATCTTGTGCATCCAATAAGTTCATTTGTGTCATTGGATGATCAATTAGGTCATTTTCGTCCTCCCTAGGCATATTCTTGTCCAACTAGGGTTTCTAACCAATCTTGTGCTTCCAATAGATGTGTTTGTGTCATTGGATGATCAATTAGGTCATTTTCGTCCTCCCTAGGCTTATTCTTGTCCAATTAGGGTTTTTAACCAATCTTGTGCATCCAATAGGTGTGTTTGTGTCATTGGATGATCAATTAGGTCATTTTCGTCCTCCCTAGGCTTATTCTTGTCCAATTAGGGTTTTTAACCAATCTTGTGCATCCAATAGGTGTGTTTGTGTCATTGGATGATCAATTAGGTCATTTTCGTCCTCCCTAGGCTTATTCTTGTCCAATTAGGGTTTTTAACCAATCTTGTGCATCCAATAGGTGTGTTTGTGTCATTGGATGATCAATTAGGTCATTTTTGTCCTCCCTAGGCTTATTTTTGTCCAATTAGTGTTTTTAACCAATCTTGTGCATCCAATAAGTTCATTTGTGTCATTGGATGATCAATTAGGTCATTTTCATCCTCCCTAGGCATATTCATGTCCAACTATGGTTTTTAACCAATCTTGTGCATCCAATAGGTGTGTTTGTGTGATTGGATGATCAATTAGGTCATTTTCGTCCTCCCTAGGCTTATTCTTGTCCAATTAGGGTTTTTAACCAATCTTGTGCATCCAATAGGTGTGTTTGTGTCATTGGATGATCAATTAGGTCATTTTCGTCCTCCCTAGGCTTATTCTTGTCCAATTAGGGTTTTTAACCAATCTTGTGCATCCAATAGGTGTGTTTGTGTCATTGGATGATCAATTAGGTCATTTTTATCCTCCCTAGGCTTATTCTTGTCCAATTAGGATTTTTAACCAATCTTGTGCATCCAATAGGTGTGTTTGTGTCATTGGATGATCAATTAGGTCATTTTCGTCCTCCCTAGGCTTATTCTTGTCCGATTAGGGTTTTTAACCAATCTTGTGCATCCAATAGGTGTGTTTGTGTCATTGGATGATCAATTAGGTCATTTTCGTCCTCCCTAGGCTTATTCTTGTCCAATTAGGGTTTTTAACCAATCTTGTACATCAAATAAGTTTGTTTGTGTCATTGAATTAATATTTAGGTCATTTTCGTCCTCCCTAGGCATATTCTTGTCCAATTAGGGTTTTTAACCAATCTTGTGCATCCAATAGGTGTGTTTGTGTCATTGGATGATCAATTAGGTCATTTTCGTCCTCCCTAGGCTTATTCTTGTTCAATTAGGGTTTTTAACCAATCTTGTGCATCCAATAGGTGTGTTTGTGTCATTGGATGATCAATTAGGTCATTTTCGTCCTCCATAGGCTTATTCTTGTCCAATTAGGGTTTTTAACCAATTTTGTGCATCCAATAGGTGTGTTTGTGTCATTGGATGATCAATTAGGTCATTTTCGTCCTCCCTAGGCTTATTCTTGTCCAATTAGGGTTTTTAACCAATCTTGTGCATCCAATTGGTGTGTTTGTGTCATTGGATGATCAATTACGTCATTTTCGTCCTCCCTAGGCTTATTCTTGTTCAATTAGGGTTTTTAACCAATCTTGTGCATCCAATAGGTGTGTTTGTGTCATTGGATGATTAATTAGGTCATTTTCGTCCTCCCTAGGCTTATTCTTGTCCAATTAGGGTTTTTAACCAATCTTGTGCATCCAATAGGTGTGTTTGTGTCATTGGATGATGAATTAGGTCATTTTCGTCCTCCCTAGGCATATTCTTGTCCAATTAGGGTTTGTAACCTATCTTGTGCATCCAATAGGTGTGTTTGTGTCATTGGATGATCAATTAGGTCATTTTCGTCCTCCCTAGGCTTATTCTTGTTCAATTAGGGTTTTTAACCAATCTTGTGCATCCAATAGGTGTGTTTGTGTCATTGGATGATCAATTAGGTCATTTTCGTCCTCCCTAGGCATATTCTTGTCCAACTAGGGTTTTAAACCAATCTTGTGCATCCAATAGGTGTGTTTGTGTCATTGGATTATCAATTATGTCATTTTCGTCCTCCCTAGGCATATTCTTGTCCAATTAGGGTTTTTAACCAATCTTGTGCATCCAATAGGTGTGTTTGTGTCATTGGATGATCAATTATGTCATTTTCGTCCTCCCTAGGAATATTCTTGTCCAATTAGGGTTTTTAACCAATCTTGTGCATCCAATAGGTGTGTTTGTGTCATTGGATGATCAACTAGGTCATTTTCGTCCTCCTTAGGCTTATTCTTGTCCAATTATGGTTTTTAACCAATCTCGTGCATCCAATAGGTGTGTTTGTGTCATTGGATTATCAATTATGTCATTTTCGTCCTCCCTAGGCATATTCTTGTCCAATTAGGGTTTTTAACCTATCTTGTGCATCCAATAGGTGTGCTGGTGTCATTGCATGATCAATTATGTCATTTTCGTCCTCCCTAGGCATATTCTTGTCCAATTAGGGTTTTTAACCAATCTTGTGCATCCAATACGTTTGTTTGTGTCATTAAATTAATATTTAGGTCATTTTCGTCCTCCCTAGGCATATTCTTGTCCAATTAGGGTTTTTAACCAATCCTGTGCATCCAATAGGTGTGTTTGTGTCATTGGATGATCAATAAGGTCAATTTCGTCCTCCCTACGCATATTCTTGTCCAATTAGGGTTTTTAACCAATGTTGTGCATCCAATAGGTGTGTTTGTGTCCTTGGATGATCAATTAGGCCATTTTCGTCCTCCCTAGGCTTACTCTTGACCAAATAGGGTTTTTAACCAATCTTGTCCATCTAGTAGGTGCGTTTGTGTCATTGGATGATCAATTAGGTCATTTTCGTCCTCCCTAGGCTTATTCTTGTCCAATTAGGGTTTTTAACCAATCTTGTGCATCCGATAAGTTTGTTTGTGTCATTGAATTAATATTTAGGTCATTTTCGTCCTCCGTAGGCATATTCTTGTCCAATTAGGGTTTTTTACCAATCTTGTGCATCCGATAAGTTTGTTTGTGTCATATAATTAATATTTAGGTCATTTTCGTCCTCCCTAGGCATATTCTTGTCCAATTAGGGTTTTTAACCAATCTTGTGCATCCAATAGGTGTGTTTGTGTCATTGGATGATCAATAAGGTCATTTTCGTCCTCCCTAGGCATATTCTTGTCCAATTAGGGTTTTTAACCAATCTTGTGCATCCAATAGGTGTGTTTGTGTCATTGGATGATCAATTAGGTCATTTTCGACCTCCCTAGGCTTATTCTTGTCCAATTAGGGTTTTTAACCAATCTTGTGCATCCAATAACTTTGTTTGTGTCATTGAATTAATATTTAAGTCATTTTCGTCCTCCCTAGGCATATTCTTGTCCAATTAGGGTTTTTAACCAATCTTGTGCATCCAATAGGTGTGTTTGTGTCATTGGATGATCAATTAGGTCATTTTCGTCCTCCCTAGGCATATTCTTGTCCAATTAGGGTTTTTAACCAATCTTGTGCATCCAATAATTTGAGTTGTGTCATTGGATTAACATTTAAGTCATTTTCGTCCTCCCTAGGCTTATTCTTGTCCAATTAGGGTTTTTAACCAATCTTGTGCATCCAATAAGTTCATTTGTGTCATTGGATTAACATTTAGGTCATTTTCGTCCTCTCTAGGCATATTCTTGTCCAATTAGAGTATTAGACCAATCTTGTGCATCCAATAGGTGTGTTTGTGTCTTTGGATGATCAATTAGGTTATTTTCGTCCTCCCTAGGCTTATTCTTGTCCAATTAGGGTTTTTAACTAATCTTGTGCATCCAATAAGTTCATTTGTGTCATTGGATGATCAATTAGGTCATTTTCGTCCTCCCTAGGCATATTCTTGTCCAATTAGGGTTTTTAACCAATCTTGTGCATCCAATAGGTGTGTTTGTGTCATTGGATGATCAATTAGGTCATTTTCGTCCTCCCTTTGCTTATTCTTGTCCAATTATGGTTTTTAACCAATCTTGTGCATCCAATAGGTGTGTTTGTGTCATTGGATGATCAATTAGGTCATTTTCGTCCTCCCTAGGCATATTCTTGTCCAATTAGGGTTTTTAACCAATCTTGTGCATCCAATAGGTGTGTTTGTGTCATTGGATGATCAATTAGGTCATTTTCGTCCTCCCTAGGCTTATTCTTGTCCAATTAGGGTTTTTAACCAATCTTGTGCATCCAATAGGTGTGTTTGTGTCATTGGATGATCAATTAGGTCATTTTCGTCCTCCCTTGGCATATTCTTGTCCAACTAAGGTTTTATACCAATCTTCTGCATCCAATAGGTGTGTTTGTGTCATTGGATGATCAATTAGGTCATTTTCGTCCTCCCTAGGCTTATTCTTGTCCAATTAGGGTTTTTAACCAATCTTGTGCATCCAATAGGTGTGTTTGTGTCATTGGATGATCAATTAGGTCATTTTCTTCCTCCCTAGGCTTATTCTTGTCCAATTAGGGTTTTTAACCAATCTTCTGCATCTAATAGGTGTGTTTGTGTCATTGGATGATCAATTTGGTCATTTTCGTTGTCCCTAGGCTTATTCTTGTCCAATTAGGGTTTTTAACCAATCTTGTGCATCCAATAGGTGTGTTTGTGTCATTGGATGATCAATTAGGTCATTTTCGTCCTCCCTAGGCTTATTCTTGTCCAATTAGGGTTTTTAACGGATCTTGTGCATCCAATAGGTGTGTTTGTGTCATTGGATGATCAATTAGGTCATTTTCGTCCTCCCTAGGCATATTCTTGTCCAATTAGGGTTTTTAACCAATCTTGTGCATCCAATAGGTGTGTTTGTGTCCTTGGATGATCAATTAGGCCATTTTCGTCCTCCCTAGGCTTATTCTTGACCAAATAGGGTTTTTAACCAATCTTGTGCATCCAGTAGGTGCGTTTGTGTCATTGGATGATCAATTAGGTCATATTCGTCCTCCCTAGGCTTATTCTTGTCCAATTGGGGTTTTTAATCAATCTTGTGCATCCGATAAGTTTGTTTGTGTCATTGAATTAATATTTAGGTCATTTTCGTCCTCCCTAGGCATATTCTTGTCCAATTAGGGTTTTTTACCAATCTTGTGCATCCGATAAGTTTGTTTGTGTCATTGAATTAATATTTAGGTCATTTTCGTCCTCCCTATGCTTATTCTTGTCCAATTAGGGTTTTTAACGAATCTTGTGCATCCAATAAGTTTGTTTGTGTCATTGAATTAATATTTAGGTCATTTTCGACCTCCCTAGGCATCATCTTGTCCAATTAGGGTTTTTGACCAATCTTTTGCATCCAATAGGTGTGTTTGTCTCATTGGAGGATCAATTAGGTCATTTTCGTCCTCCCTATGCTTATTCTTGTCCAATTAGGGTTTTTAACCAATCTTGTGCATCCAATACTTTGTTTGTGTCATTGAATTAATATTTAGGTCATTTTCGTCCTCCCTAGGCATATTCTTGTCCAATTAGGGTTTTTAACCAATCTTGTGCATCCAATAGGTGTGTTTGTGTCATTGGATGATCAATTAGGTCATTTTCGTCCACCCTAGGCTTATTCTTGTCCAATTGGGGTTTTTAACCAACTTGTGCATCCAATAAGTTCATTTGTGTCATTGGATTAACATTTAGGTCATTTTCGTCCTCCCTAGGCATATTTTGTCCTATTAGGGTTTTTAACCAATCTTGAGCATCCAATAGGTGTGTTTGTGTCATTGGATGATCAATTTAGGTCATTTTCGTTCTCCCTAGGCATTATCTTGTCCAATTAGGGTTTTTAACCAATCTTGTGCATCCAATAGGTGTGTTTGTGTCATTGGATGATCAATTAGGTCATTTTCGTCCTCCCTAGGCTTATTCTTGTCCAATTAGGGTTTTTAACCAATCTTGTGCATCCAATAGGTGTGTTTGTGTCATTGGATGATCAATTAGGTCATTTTCGTCCTCCCTAGGCTTATTCTTGTCCAATTAGGGTTTTTAACCAATCTTGAGCATCCAATAGGTGTGTTTGTGTCATTGGATGATCAATTAGGTCATTTTCTTCCTCCCTAGGCTTATTCTTGTCCAATTAGGGTTTTTAACCAATCTTGTGCATCCAATAGGTGTGTTTGTGTCATTGGTTGATCAATTAGGTCATTTTGGTCCTCCCTAGGCTTATTCTTGTCCAATTAGGGTTTTTAACCAATCTTGTGCATCCAATAAGTTCATTTGTGTCATTGAATTAACATTTAGGTCATTTTCGTCCTCCCTAGGCTTATTCTTGTTCAATTAGGGTTTTTAACCAATCTTGTGCATCCAATAGGTGTGTTTGTGTCATTGGATGATCAATTAGGTCATTTTCGTGCTCCCTAGGCTTATTCTTGTTCAATTAGGGTTTTTAACCAATCTTGTGCATCCAATAGGTGTGTTTGTGTCATTGGATGATCAATTAGGTCATTTTCATCCTCCCTATGCTTATTCTTGTCCAATTACGGTTTTTAACCAATCTAGTGCATCCAATAGGTGTGTTTGTGTCATTGGATGATCAATTACGTCATTTTCGTCCTCCCTAGGCTTATTCTTGTTCAATTATGGTTTTTAACCAATCTTGTGCATCCAATAGGTTTGTTTGTGTCATTGGATGATTAATTAGGTCATTTTCGTCCTCCCTAGGCTTATTCTTGTCCAATTAGGGTTTTTAACCAATCTTGTGCATCCAATAGGTGTGTTTGTGTCATTGGATGATCAATTAGGTCATTTTCTTCCTCCCTAGGCTTATTCTTGTCCAATTAGGGTTTTTAACCAATCTTGTGCATCCAATAGGTGTGTTTGTGTCATTGGATGATAATTGAGGTCATTTTGATCCTCCCTAGGCTTATTCTTGTCCAATTAGGGTTTTTAACCAATCTTGTGCATCCAATAGGTGTGTTTGTGTCATTGGATGATCAATTAGGTCATTTTCTTCCTCCCTATGCTTATTCTTGTCCAATTAGGGTTTTTAACCAACCTTGTGCATCCAATAGGTGTGTTTGTGTCATTGGATGATCAATTTGGTCATTTTAGTCCTCCCTAGGCTTATTCTTGTTCAATTAGGGGTTTTAACCAATCTTGTGCATCCAATAGGTGTATTTGTGTCATTGGATGATCAATTAGGTCATTTTCCTCCTCCCTAGGCTTATTCTTGTCCAATTAGGGTTTTTAACCAGTCGTGTTCATCCAATAGGTGTGTTTGTGTCATTGGATGATCAATTAGGTCATTTTCGTCCTCCCTAGGCTTATTCTTGTTCAATTAGGGTTTTTAACCAATCTTGTGCATCCAATAGGTTTGTTTGTGTCATTGGATGATCAATTAGGTCATTTTCATCCTCCCTAGGCTTATTCTTGTCCAATTACGGTTTTTAACCAATCTTGTGCATCCAATAGGTGTGTTTGTGTCATTGGATGATCAATTAGGTCATTTTCGTCCTCCCTAGGCTTATTCTTGTTCAATTAGGGTTTTTAACCAATCTTGTGTATCCAATAGGTTTGTTTGTGTCATTGGATGATCAATTTGGTCATTTTCGTCCTCCCTAGGCTTATTCTTGTCCAATTAGGGTTTTTAACCAATCTTGTGCATCCAATAGGTGTGTTTGTGTCATGGGATGATCAATTAGGTCATTTTCATCCTCCCTAGGCTTATTCTTGTCCAATTAGGGTTTTTAACCAATCTTGTGCATCCAATAAGTTCATTTTTGTCACTGAATTAACATTCAGGTCATTTTTGTCCTCCCTAGGCATATTCTTGTCCAATTAGGGTTTTTATCCAATCTTGTGCATCCAATAGGTGTGTTTGTGTCATTGGATGACCATTTAGGTCATTTTCGTCCTCCCGAGGCTTATTCTCGACCAATTAGGGGTTTTAACCAATCTTGTGCATCCAACAAGTTCATTTGTGTCATTGGATTAACATTTAGGTCAATTTTGTCCTCCCTAGGCATATACTTGTCCAATTAGGGTTTTTAACCAATCTTGAGCATCCAATAGGTGTGTTTGTGTCATTGGTTGATCAATTAGGTCATTTTCGTCCTCCCTAGGCTTATTCTTGTCCAATTAGGGTTTTTAACCAATCTTGTGCATCCAATAGGTGTGTTTGTGTCATTGGATGATCAATTAGATCATTTTCGTCCTCCCTAGGCTTATTCTTGTCAAATTAGGATTTTTAACCAATCTTGTGCATCCAATAGGTGTGTTTGTGTCATTGGATGATCAATTAGGTCATTTTCGTCCTCCCTAGGCTTATTCTTGTCCAATTAGGGTTTTTAACCAATCTTGTGCATCCAATAAGTTGAGTTGTGTCATTGGATTAACATTTAGGTCATTTTCATTCTCCCTAGGCTTATTCCTGTCCAATTAGGTTTTTAACCAATCTTGTGCATCCAATAAGTTCATTTGTTTCATTGGATTCACATTTAGGTCATTTTCGTCCTCCCTAGGCATATTCTTGTCCAATTAGGGTTTTTAACCAATCTTGTGCATCCAATAAGTTGAGTTGTGTCATTGAATTAACATTTAGGTCATTTTCGTCCTCCCAAGGCTTATTCTTGTCCAACTAAGGTTTTTAACCAATCTTGTGCATCCAATAGGTGTGTTTGTGTCATTGGATGATCAATTAGGTCATTTTCGTCCTCCCTAGGCTTATTCTTGTCCAATTAGGGTTTTTAACCAATCTTGTGCATCCAATAAGTTGAGTTGTGTCATTGGATTAACATTTAGGTCATTTTCGTCCTCCCTAGGCTTATTCTTTTCCAATTAGGGTTTTTAACAAATCTTGTGCATCCAATAGGTGTGTTTGTGTCATTGGATGATCAATTAGGTCATTTTCGTCCTCCCTAGGCTTATTCTTGTCCAATTAGGGTTTTTAACCAATCTTGTGCATCCAATAGGTGTGTTTGTGTCATTGGATGATCAATTAGGTCATTTTCGTCCTCCCTAGGCTTATTCTTGTCCAATTAGGGTTTTTAACCAATCTTGTGCATCCAATAGGTGTGTTTGTGTCATTGGATGATCAATTAGGTCATTTTCGTCCTTTCTATGCTTATTTTTGTCCAATTAGGGTTTTTAAGCAATCTTGTGCATCCAATAAGTTCATTTGTGTCATTGGATGATCAATTAGGTCATTTTCGTCCTCCCTAGGCATATTCTTGTCCAACTAGGGTTTCTAACCAATCTTGTGCTTCCAATAGATGTGTTTGTGTCATTGGATGATCAATTAGGTCATTTTCGTCCTCCCTAGGCTTATTCTTGTCCAATTAGGGTTTTTAACCAATCTTGTGCATCCAATAGGTGTGTTTGTGTCATTGGATGATCAATTAGGTCATTTTCGTCCTCCCTAGGCTTATTCTTGTCCAATTAGGGTTTTTAACCAATCTTGTGCATCCAATAGGTGTGTTTGTGTCATTGGATGATCAATTAGGTCATTTTCGTCCTCCCTAGGCTTATTCTTGTCCAATTAGGGTTTTTAACCAATCTTGTGCATCCAATAGGTGTGTTTGTGTCATTGGATGATCAATTAGGTCATTTTCATCCTCCCTAGGCTTATCCTTGTCCAATTAGGGTTTTTAACCAATGTTGTGCATCCAATAAGTTCGTTTGTGTCATTGAATTAACATTTAGGTCATTTTTGTCCTCCCTAGGTATATTCTTGTCCAATTAGGGTTTTTAACCAATCTTGTGCATCCAATAGGTGTGTTTGTGTCATTGGATGATCAATTAGGTCATTTTCGTCCTCCCTAGGCTTATTCTTGTCCAATTAGGATTTTTAACCAATCTTGTGCATCCAATAAGTGCGTTTGTGTCATTGGATGATCAATTAGGTCATTTTCGTCCTCCCTAGGCATATTCTTGTCCAACTAGGGTTTTTAACCAATCTTGTGCATCCAATAGGTGTGTTTGTGTCATTGGATGATCAATTAGGTCATTTTCGTCCTCCCTAGGCTTATTCTTGTCCAATTAGGGTTTTTAACCAATCTTGTGCATCCAATAAGTTCATTTGTGTCATTGGATGATAAATTTGGTCATTTTCGTCCTCCATAGGCATATTCTTGTCCAACTAGGGTTTTAAACCAATCTTGTGCATCCAATAGGTGTGTTTGTGTCATTGGATGATCAATTAGGTCATTTTCGTCCTCCCTAGGCTTATTCTTGTCCAATTAGGGTTTTTAACCAATCTTGTGCATCCAATAGGTGTGTTTGTGTCATTGGATGATCAATTAGGTCATTTTCGTCCTCCCTAGGCTTATTCTTGTCCAATTAGGGTTTTTAACCAATCTTGTGCATCCAATAAGTTGAGTTGTGTCATTGGATTAACATTTAGGTCATTTTCGTCCTCCCTAGGCTTATTCTTGTCCACTTAGGGTTTTTAACCAATCTTGTGCATCCAATAGGTGTGTTTGTGTCACTGGATGATGAATTAGGTCATTTTCGTCCTCCCTAGGCTTATTCTTGTCCAATTAGGGTTTTTAACCAATCTTGTGCATCCAATAAATTCATTTGTGTCATTGGATTAACATTTAAGTCATTTTCGTCCTCCCTAGGCATATTCTTGTCCAATTAGGGTTTTTAACCAATCTTGTGCATCCAATAGGTGTGTTTGTGGCAATGGATGATCAATTAGGTCATTTTCGTCCTCCCTAGGCTTATTCTTGTCCAATTAGGGTTTTTAACCAATCTTGTGCATCCAA
The DNA here is from genome assembly GCA_037974775.1 of Cicer pinnatifidum. Classification (NCBI taxonomy): domain Eukaryota; kingdom Viridiplantae; phylum Streptophyta; class Magnoliopsida; order Fabales; family Fabaceae; genus Cicer; species Cicer pinnatifidum. The sequence goes on along the minus strand of JBBPBR010001855.1, from coordinate 73,986 downwards.
TAGGTGTGTTTGTGTCATTGGATGATCAATTAGGTCATTTTCATCCTCCCTAGGCTTATTCTTGTCCAATTAGGGTTTTTAACCAATCTTGTGCATCCAATAAGTTCATTTTTGTCATTGGATTAACATTAAGGTCATTTTCGTCTTCCCTAGGCATATTCTTGTCCAATTAGGGTTTTTAACCAATCTTGTGCATCCAATAGGTGTGTTTGTGTCATTCGATGATCAATTAGGTCATTTTCGTCCTCCCTAGGCTTATTCTTGTCCAATTAGGGTTTTTAACCAATCTTGTGCATCCAATAAGTTCATTTGTGTCATTGGATTAACATTTAGGTCATTTTCGTTCTCCCTAGGCATATTCTTGTCCAATTAGGGTTTTTAACCAATCTTGTGCATCCAATAGGTGTGTTTGTGTCATTGAATGATCAATTAGGTCATTTTCGTCCTTTCTATGCTTAATCTTGTTCAATTAGGGTTTTTAACCAATCTTGTGCATCCAATAGGTGTGTTTGTGTCATTGGATGATCAATTAGGTCATTTTCGTCCTCCCTAGGCTTATTCTTGTCCAATTAGGGTTTTTAACCAATCTTGTGCATCCAATAGGTGTGTTTGTGTCATTGGATGATCAATTAGGTCATTTTCGTCCTCCCTAGGCTTATTCTTGTCCAAGTAGGGTTCTAAACCAATCTTGTGCATACAATAACTTTGTTTTTGTCATTGAATTAATATTTAGGTCATTTTCGTCCTCCCTAGGCATATTCTTGTCCAATTAGGGTTTTTAACCAATCTTGTGCATCCAATAGGTGTGTTTGTGTCATTGGATGATCAATTAGGTCATTTTCGTCCTCCCTAGGCTTATTCTTGTCCAATTAGGGTTTTTAACCAATCTTGTGCATCCAATAAGTTCATTTGTGTTATTGGATTAACATTTAGGTCATATTCGTCCTGCCTAGGCATATTCTTGTCCAATTAGGGTTTTTAACCACTCTTGTGCATCCAATAGGTGTGTTTGTGTCATTGGATGATCAATTAGGTCATTTTCGTCCTCCCTAGGCTTATTCTTGTCCAATTATGGTTTTTAACCAATCTTGTGCATCCAATAGGTGTGTTTGTGTCATTAGATGATCAATTAGGTCATTTTCGTCCACCCTAGGCATATTCTTGTCGAATTAGGGTTTTTAACCAATCTTGTGCATCCAATAGGTGTGTTTGTGTCATTGGATGATCAATTAGGTCATTTTCGTCCTCCCTAGGCTTATTCTTGTCCAATTAGGGTTTTTAACCAATCTTGTGCATCCAATAGGTGTGTTTGTGTCATTGGATGATCAATTAGGTCATTTTCATCCTCCCTAGGCTTATCCTTGTCCAATTAGAGTTTTTAACAAATCTTGTGCATCCAATAAGTTTGTTTGTGTCATTGGATGATCAATTTAGATCATTTTCGTCCTCCCTAGGCATATTCTTGTCCAATTAGGGTTTTTAACCAATCTTGTGCATCCAATAGGTGTGTTTGTGTCATTGGATGATCAATTAGGTCATTTTCGTCCTCCCTAGGCTTATTCTTGTCCAATTAGGGTTTTTAACAAATCTTGTGCATCCAATAAGTTCATTTGTGTCATTGGATGATCAATTAGGTCATTTTCGTCCTCCCTAGGCATATTCTTGTCCAATTAGGGTTTTTAACAAATCTTGTGCAGCCAATAGGTGTGTTTGTGTCATTGGATGATCAATTAGGTCATTTTCGTCCTCCCTAGGCTTATTCTTGTCCAATTAGGGTTTTTAACCAATCTTGTGCATCCAATAGGTGTGTTTGTGTCATTGGATGATCAATTAGGTCATTTTCGTCCTCCCTAGGCTTATTCTTGTCCAATTAGGGTTTTTAACCAATCTTGTGCATCCAATAACTTTGTTTGTGTCATTGAAGTAATATTTAGGTCATTTTCGTCCACCCTAGGCATATTCTTGTCCAATTAGGGTTTTTAACCAATCTTGTGCATCCAATAGGTGTGTTTGTGTCATTGGATGATCAATTAGGTCATTTTCGTCCTCCCTAGGCTTATTCTTGTCAAATTAGGGTTTTTAACCAATCTTGTGCATCCAATAACTTTGTTTGTGTCATTGAATTAATATTTAGGTCATTTTCGTCCTCCCTAGGCATATTCTTGTCTAATTAGGGTTTTAACCAATCTTGTGCATCCAATAGGTGTGTTTGTGTCATTGGATGATCAATTAGGTCATTTTCGTCCTCCCTAGGCTTATTCTTGTCCAATTAGGGTTTTTAACCAATCTTGTGCATCCAATAAGTTCATTTGTGTCATTGGATTAACATTTAGGTCATTTTCGTCCTCCCTAGGCATATTCTTGTCCAATTAGAGTTTTTAACCAATCTTGTGCATCCAATAGGTGTGTTTGTGTCATTGGATGACCAATTAGGTCATTTTCGTCCTTTCTATGCTTATTCTTGTCCAATTTGGGTTTTTAACCAATCTTGTTCATCCAATAGGTGTGTTTGTGTCATTGGATGATCAATTAGGTCATTTTCGTCCTCCCTAGGCTTATTCTTGTCCAATTAGGGTTTTTAACCAATCTTGTGCATCCAATAGGTGTGTTTGTGTCATTGGATGATCAATTAGGTCATTTTCGTCCTCCCTAGGCTTATTCTTGTCCAATTAGGGTTTTTAACTAATCTTGTGCATCCAATAAGTTCATTTGTGTCATTGGATGATCAATTAGGTCATTTTCGTCCTCCCTAGGCATATTCTTGTCCAACTAGGGTTTTAAACCAATCTTGTGCATCCAATAGGTGTGTTTGTGTCTTTGGATGATCAATTAGGTCATTTTCGTCCTCCATAGGCTTATTCTTGTCCAATTAGGGTTTTTAACCAATCTTGTCCATCCAATAGGCGTGTTTGTGTCATTGGATGATCAATTAGGTCATTTTCGTCCTCAATAGGCTTATTCTTGTCCAATTAGAGTTTTTAACCAATCTTGTGCATCCAATAGGTGTGTTTGTGTCATTGGATGATCAATTAGGTCATTTTCGTCCTCCCTAGGCTTATTCTTGTCCAATTAGGGTTTTTAACCAATCTTGTGCATCCAATAAGTTCATTTGTGTCATTGGATGATCAATTAGGTCATTTTCGTCCTCCCTAGGCATATTCTTGTCCAACTAGGGTTTTAAAACAATCTTGTGCATCCAATAGGTGTGTTTGTGTCATTGGACGATCAATTAGGTTATTTTCGTCCTCCCTAGGCTTATTCTTGTCCAATTAGGGTTTTTAACCAATCTTGTGCATCCAATAGGTGTGTTTGTGTCATTGGATGATCAATTAGGTCATTTTCGTCCTCCCTAGGCTTATTCTTGTCCAATTAGGGTTTTTAACCAATCTTGTGCATCCAATAGGTGTGTTTGTGTCATTGGATGATCAATTAGGTTATTTTCGTCCTCCCTAGGCTTATTCTGGTCCAATTAGGGTTTTTAACTAAACTTGTGCATCCAATAGGTGTGTTTGTGTCATTGGATGATCAATTAGGTCATTTTCGTCCTCCCTAGGCTTATTCTTGTCCAATTAGGGTTTTTAACCAATCTTGTGCATCCAATAGGTGTGTTTGTGTCATTGGATGATCAATTAGGTCATTTTTCGTCCTCCCTAAGCTTATTCTTGTCCAATTAGGGTTTTTAACCAATCTTATGCATCCAATAGGTGTGTTTGTGTCATTGGATGATCAATTAGGTCATTTTCGTCCTCCCTAGGCTTATTCTTGTCCAATTAGGGTTTTTAACCAATCTTGTGCATCCAATAGGTGTGTTTGTGTCATTGGATGATCAATTAGGTCATTTTCGTCCTCCCTAGGCTTATTCTTGTCCAATTAGGGTTTTTAACCAATCTTGTGCATCCAATAGGTGTGTTTGTGTCATTGGATGATCAATTTAGGTCATTTTAGTTCTCCCTAGGCAAATTCTTGTCCAATTAGGGTTTTTAACCATTCTTGTGCATCCAATAGGTGTGTTTGTGTCATTGGATGATCAATTAGGTCATTTTCGTCCTCCCTAGGCTTATTCTTGTCCAATTAGGGTTTTTAACCAATCTTGTGCATCCAATAGGTGTGTTTGTGTCATTGGATGATCAATTAGGTCATTTTCGTCCTCCCTAGGCTTATTCTTGTCCAATTAGGGTTTTTAACCAATCTTGTGCATCCAATAGGTGTGTTTGTGTCATTGGATGATCAATTAGGTCATTTTCTTTTCCCTAGGCTTATTCTTGTCCAATTAGGGTTTTTAACCAATCTTGTGCATCCAATAAGTTCATTTGTGTCATTGGATTAACATTAAGGTCATTTTCGTCTTCCCTAAGCATATTCTTCTCCAATTAGGGTTTTTAACCAATCTTGTGCATCCAATAGGTGTGTTTGTGTCATTCGATGAACAATTAGGTCATTTTCGTCCTCCCTAGGCTTATTCTTGTCCAATTAGGGTTTTTATCCAATCTTGTGCATCCAATAAGTTCATTTGTGTCATTGGATTAACATTAAGGTCATTTTCGTCTTCCCTAAGCATATTCTTCTCCAATTAGGGTTTTTAACCAATCTTGTGCATCCAATAGGTGTGTTTGTGTCATTGGATGATCAATTAGGTCATTTTCGTCCTCCCTAGGCATATTCTTGTCCAGTTAGGGTTTTTAACCAATCTTGTGCATCCAATAGGTGTGTTTGTGTCATTGGATGATCAATTAGGTCATTTTCGTCCTCCCTAGGCTTATTCTTGTCCAATTAGTGTTTTTAACCAATCTTGTGCATCCAATAAGTTCATTAGTGTCATTGGATGATCAATTAGGTCATTTTCGTCCTCCCTAGGCATGTTCTTGTCCAACTAGAGTTTTTAACCAATCTTGTGCATCCAATAGGTGTGTTTGTGTCATTGGATGATCAATTAGGTCATTTTCGTCCTCCCTAGGCTTATTCTTGTCCAATTAGGGTTTTTAACCAATCTTGTGCATCCAATAAGTTCATTTGTGTCATTGGATTAACATTTAGGTAATTTTCGTCCTCCCTAGGCATATTCTTGTCAACTTAGGGATTTTAACCAACCTTGTGCTTCCAATAGGTGTGTTTGTGTCATTGGATGATCAATTAGGTCATTTTCGTCCTCCCTAGGCTTATTCTTGTCCAATTAGGGTTTTTAACAAATCTTGTGCATCCAATAACTTTGTTTGTGTCATTGAATTAATATTTAGGTCATTTTCGTCCTCCCTAGGCATATTCTTGTCCAATTAGGGTTTTTAACCAATCTTGTGCATCCAATAGGTGTGTTTGTGTCATTGGATGATCAATTAGGTCATTTTCGTCCTCCCTAGGTTTATTCTTGTCCAATTAGGGTTTTTAACCAATCTTGTGCGTCCAATAGGTGTGTTTGTGGCAATGGATGATCAATTAGGTCATTTTCGTCCTCCCTAGGCTTATTCTTGTCCAATTAGGGTTTTTAACCAATCTTGTGCATCCAATAGGTGTGTTTGTGGCAATGGATGATCAATTAGGTCATTTTCGTCCTCCCTAGGCTTATTCTTGTCCAATTAGGGTTTTTAACCAATCTTGTGCATCCAATAGGTGTGTTTGTGTCATTGGATGATCAATTAGGTCATTTTCATCCTCCCTAGGTTTATTCTTGTCCAATTAGGGTTTTTATTCAATCTTGTGCATCCAATTGATGTGTTTGTGGCAATGGATTATTAATTAGGTCATTTTTGTCCTCCCTAGGCTTATTCTTGTCCAATTAGGGTTTTTAACCAATCTTGTGCATCCAATAGGTGTGTTTGTGTCATTGGATGATCAATTAGGTCATTTTCGTCCTCCCTAGGCCTATTCTTGTCCAATTAAGGTTTTTAACCAATCTTTTGCATCCAATAACTTTGATTGTGTCATTGAATTAATATTTAGGTCATTTTCGTCCTCCCCAGGCATATTCTTGTCCAATTAGGGTTTTTAACCAATCTTGTGCATCCAATAGGTGTGTTTGTGGCAATGGATGATCAATTAGGTCATTTTCGTCCTCCCTAGGCTTATTCTTGTCCAATTAGGGTTTTTAACCAATCTTGTGCATCCAATAGGTGTGTTTGTGTCATTGGATGATCAATTAGGTCATTTTCGTCCTCCCTAGGCTTATTCTTGCCCAATTAGGGTTTTTAACCAATCTTGTGCATCCAATAAATTGAGTTGTGTCATTGAATTAGCATTTAGGTCATTTTCGTCCTCCCTAGGCTTATTCTTGTCCAATTAGGATTTTTAACCAATCTTGTGCATCCAATAAGTTCATTTGTGTCATTGGATTAACATTTAGGTCATTTTCGTCCTCCCTAGGCATATTCTTGTTCAATTAGGGTTTTTAACCAATCTTGAGCATCCAATAGGTGTGTTTGTGTCATTGGATTAACATTTAGGTCATTTTCGTCCTCGCTAGTCATATTCTTATCCAATTAGGGATTTTAACCAATCTTGTGCATCCAATAGGTGTGTTTGTGTCATTGGATGATCAATTAGGTCATTTTCGTCCTCCCTAGGCTTATTCTTGTTCAATTAGGGTTTTTAACCAATCTTGTGCATCCAATAGGTGTGTTTGTGTCATTGGATGATCAATTAGGTCATTTTCGTCCTCCCTGGGCTTATTCTTGTTCCATTAGGGTTTTTAGCCAATCTTGTGCATCCAATAAGTTTGTTTGTGTCATTGGATGATCAATTAGGTCATTTTCGTCCTCCCTAGGCTCATTCTTGTCCAATTAGGGTTTTTAACCAATCTTGTGCATCCAATAGGTGTGTTTATGTCATTGAATGATCAATTAGGTCATTTTCGTCCTCCCTAGGCTTATTCTTGTCCAATTAGGGTTTTTAACCAATCTTGTGCATCCAATAGGTGTGTTTGTGTCATTGGATGATCAATTAGGTCATTTTCGTCCTCCCTAGTCATATTCTTCTCCAATTAGGGATTTTAACCAATCTTGTTCATCCAATAGGTGTGTTTGTGTCATTGGATGATCAATTAGGTCATTTTCATCCTCCCTAGGCTTATTCTTGTCCAATTAGGGTTTTTAACCAATCTTGTGCATCCAATAAGTTCATTTTTGTCATTGAATTAACATTTAGGTCATTTTTGTCCTCCCTAGGCATATTCTTGTCCAATTAGGGTTTTTATCCAATCTTGTGCATCCAATAGGTGTGTTTGTGTCATTGGATGACCATTTAGGTCATTTTCGTCCTCCCGAGGCTTATTCTCGACCAATTAGGGTTTTTAACCAATCTTGTGCATCCAATAAGTTCATTTGTGTCATTGAATTAACATTTAGGTCATTTTTGTCCTGCCTAGGCATATTCTTGTCCAATTAGGGTTTTTATCCAATCTTGTGCATGCAATAGGTGTGTTTGTGTCATTGGATGACCATTTAGGTCATTTTCGTCCTCCTGAGGCTTATTCTCGACTAATTAGGGTTTTTAACCAATCTTGGGCATCCAATAAGTTCATTTGTGTCATTGGGTTAACATTTAGGTCATTTTCGTCCTCCCTAGGCATATTCTTGTCCAATTAGGGATTTTACCCAATCTTGAGCATCCAATAGGTGTGTTTGTGTCATTGGATGATCAAGTAGGTCATTTTCGTCATCCCTAGGCTTATTCTTGTCCAATTAGGGTTTTTAACCAATCTTGTGCATCCAATAGGTGTGTTTGTGTCATTGAATGATCAATTAGGTCATTTTCGTCCTCCCTAGGCTTATTCTTGTTCAATTAGGGTTTTTAACCAATCTTGTGCATCCAATAGGTGTGTTTGTGTCATTGGATGATCAATTAGGTCATTTTCATCCTCCCTAGGCTTATTCTTGTCCAATTAGGGTTTTTAACCAATCTTGTGCATCCAATAGGTGTGTTTGTGTCATTGGATGATCAATTAGGTCATTTTCATCCTCCCTAGTCTTATTCTTGTTCAATTAGGGTTTTTAACCAATCTTGTGCATCCAATAGGTTTGGTTGTGTCATTGGATGATCAATTAGGTCATTTTCATCCTCCCTAGGCTTATTCTTGTCCAATTAGGGTTTTTAACCAATCTTGTGCATCCAATAGGTGAGTTTGAGTCATTGGATGATCAATTAGGTCATTTTCGTCCTCCCTAGGCTTATTCTTGTGCAATTAGGGTTTTTAACCAATCATGTGCATCCAATAGGTTTGTTAGTGTCATTGCATGATCAATTAGGTCATTTTCGTCCTCCCTAGGCTTATTCTTGTCCAATTAGGGTTTTTAACCAATCTTGTGCATCCAATAGGTGTGTTTGTGTCTTTGGATGATCAATTAGGTCATTTTCTTCCTCCCTAGGCTTATTCTTGTCCAATTAGGGTTTTTAACCAATCTTGTGCATCCAATAGGTGTGTTTGTGTCATTGGATGATCAATTAGGTCATTTTGATCCTCCCTAGGCTTATTCTTGTCCAATTAGGGTTTTTAACCTATCTTGTGCATCCAATAAGTTCATTTGTGTCATTGAATTAACATTTAGGTCATCTACGTTCTCCCTAGTCATATTCTTATCCAATTAGGGTTTTTAACCAATCTTGTGCATCCAATAGGTGTGTTTGTGTCATTGGATGATCAATTAGGTCATTTTCGTCCTCCCTAGGCTTATTCTTGTCCAATTAGGGTTTTTAACCAATCTTGTGCATCCAATAGGTGTGTTTGTGTCATTGGATGATCAATTAGGTCATTTTCATCCTCCCTAGGCTTATTCTTGTTCAATTAGGGTTTTTAACCAATCTTGTGCATCCAATAGGTTTGGTTGTGTCATTGGATGATCAATTAGGTCATTTTCATCATCCCTAGGCTTATTCATGTCCAATTAGGGTTTTTAACCAATTTTGTGCATCCAATAGGTGAGTTTGTGTCATTGGATGATCAATTAGGTCATTTTCTTCCTCCCTAGGCTTATTCTTGTCCAATTAGGGTTTTTAACCAATCTTGTGCCTCCAATAGGTGTGTTTGTTCATTGGATGATTAATTAGGTAATTTTCGTCCTCCCGAAGCTTATTCTCGACCAATTAGGGTTTTTAACCTATCTTGTGCATGCAATAGGTTCATTTGTGTCATTGGATTAACATTTAGGTCATTTTCGTCCTCCCTAGTCATATTCTTATCCAATTAGGGTTTTTAACCAATCTTGTGCATCCAATAAGTTCATTTGTGTCATTGAATTAACATTTAGGTCATCTTCGTCCTCCCTAGTCATATTCTTATCCAATTAGGGTTTTTAACCAATCTTGTGCATCCAATAGGTGTGTTTGTGTCATTGGTTGATCAATTAGGTCATTTTCGTCCTCCCTAGGCTTATTCTTGTCCAATTAGGGTTTTTAACCAATCTTGTGCATCCAATAGGTGTGTTTGTGTCATTGGATGATCAATTAGATCATTTTCGTCCTCCCTAGGCTTATTCTTGTCAAATTAGGATTTTTAACCAATCTTGTGCATCCAATAGGTGTGTTTGTGTCATTGGATGATCAATTAGGTCATTTTCGTCCTCCCTAGGCTTATTCTTGTCCAATTAGGGTTTTTAACCAATCTTGTGCATCCAATAAGTTGAGTTGTGTCATTGGATTAACATTTAGGTCATTTTCATTCTCCCTAGGCTTATTCCTGTCCAATTAGGTTTTTAACCAATCTTGTGCATCCAATAAGTTCATTTGTTTCATTGGATTCACATTTAGGTCATTTTCGTCCTCCCTAGGCATATTCTTGTCCAATTAGGGTTTTTAACCAATCTTGTGCATCCAATAAGTTGAGTTGTGTCATTGAATTAACATTTAGGTCATTTTCGTCCTCCCAAGGCTTATTCTTGTCCAACTAAGGTTTTTAACCAATCTTGTGCATCCAATAGGTGTGTTTGTGTCATTGGATGATCAATTAGGTCATTTTCGTCCTCCCTAGGCTTATTCTTGTCCAATTAGGGTTTTTAACCAATCTTGTGCATCCAATAAGTTGAGTTGTGTCATTGGATTAACATTTAGGTCATTTTCGTTCTCCCTAGGCTTATTCTTGTCCAATTAGGGTTTTTAACCAATCTTGTGCATCCAATAGGTGTGTTTGTGTCATTGGATGATCAATGAGGTCATTTTCGTCCTCCCTAGGCATATTCTTGTCCAATTTGGGTTTTTAACCAATCTTGTGCATCCAATAGGTGTGTTTGTGTCATTGGATGATCAATTAGGTCATTTTCGTCCTCCCTAGGCTTATTCTTGTCCAATTAGGGTTTTTAACCAATCTTGTGCATCCAATAGGTGTGTTTGTGTCATTGGATGATCAATTAGGTCATTTTCGTCCTCCCTAGGCTTATTCTTGTCCAATTAGGGTTTTTAACCAATCTTGTGCATCCAATAAGTTCATTTGTGTCATTAGATTAACATTTAGGTCATTTTTGTCCTCCCTAAGCATATTCTTGTCCAATTAGGGTTTTTAACCAATCTTGTGCATCCAATAGGTGTGTTTGTGTCATTGGATGATCAATTAGGTTATTTTCGTCCTCCCTAGGCTTATTCTTGTCCAATTAGGGTTTTTAACTAATCTTGTGCATCCAATAAGTTCATTTGTGTCATTGGATGATCAATTAGGTCATTTTCGTCCTCCCTAGGCATATTCTTGTCCAATTAGGGTTTTTAACCAATCTTGTGCATCCAATAGGTGTGTTTGTGTCATTGGATGATCAATTAGGTCATTTTCGTCCTCCCTAGGCTTATTCTTGTCCAATTAGGGTTTTTAACCAATCTTGTGCATCCAATAGGTGTGTTTGTGTCATTAGATGATCAATTAGGTCATTTTCGTCCTCCCTAGACTTATTCTTGTCCAATTAGGGTTTTTAACCAATCTTGTACATCTAATAAGTTCATTTGTGTCATTGGATTAACATTTAGGTCATTTTCGTCCTCCCTAGGCATTATCTTGTCCAATTAGAGTTTTAGACCAATCTTGTGCATCCAATAGGTGTGTTTGTGTCATTGGATGATCAATTAGGTTATTTTCGTCCTCCCTAGGCTTATTCTTGTCCAATTAGGGTTTTTAACTAATGTTGTGCATCCAATAAGTTCATTTGTGTCATTGGATGATCAATTAGGTCATTTTCGTCCTCCCTAGGCATATTCTTGTCCAATTAGGGTTTTTAACCAATCTTGTGTATCCAATAGGTGTGTTTGTGTCATTGGATGATCAATTAGGTCACTTTCGTCCTCCCTAGGCTTATTCTTGTCCAATTAGGGTTTTTAACCGATCTTGTGCATCCAATAGGTGTGTTTGTGTCATTGGATGATCAATTAGGTCATTTTCGTCATCCCAAGGCATATTCTTGTCCAATTAGGGTTTTTAACCAATCTTGTGCATCCAATAGGTGTGTTTGTGTCATTGGATGATCAATTAGGTCATTTTCATCCTCCCTAGGCTTATTCTTGTCCAATTAGGGTTTTTAACAAATCTTGTGCATCCAATAAGTTAATTTGTGTCATTGGATGATCAATTAGGTCATTTTCGTCCTCCCTAGGCATATTCTTGTCCAACTACGGTTTTTAACCAATCTTGTGCATCCGATAAGTTCATTTGTGTCATTGGATGATCAATTAGGTCATTTTCGTCCTCCCTAGGCATATTCTTGTCCAACTAGAATTTTTAACCAATCTTGTGCATCCAATAGGTGTGTTTGTGTCATTGGATGATCAATTAGGTCATTTTCGTCCTCCCTAGGCTTATTCTTGTCCAATTAGGGTTTTTAACCAATCTTGTGCATCCAATAGGTGTGTTTGTGTCATTGGATGATCAATTAGGTCATTTTCGTCCTCCCTAGACTTATTCTCGTCCAATTAGGGTTTTTAACCAATCTTGTGCATCCAATAGGTGTGTTTTTGTCATTGGATGATCAATTAGGTCATTTTCGTCCTCCCTAGGCTTATTCTTGTCCAATTAGGGTTTTTAACCAATCTTGTGCATCCAATAGGTGTATTTGTGTCATTGGATGATCAATTAGGTCATTTTCGTCCTCCCTAGGCTTATTCTTGTTCAATTAGGGTTTTTAACCAATCTTGTGCATCCAATAGGTTTGTTTGTGTCATTGGATGATCAATTTGGTCATTTTCGTCCTCCCTAGGCTTATTCTTGTCCAATTAGGGTTTTTAACCAATCTTGTGCATCCAATAGGTGTGTTTGTGTCATTGGATGACCAATTAGGTCATTTTCATCCTGTCTAGGCTTATTCTTGTCCAATTAGGGTTTTTAACCAATCTTGTGCATCCAATAAGTTCATTTGTGTCATTGAATTAACATTTAGTTCATTTTCGTCCTCCCTAGGCTTATTCTTGTTCAATTAAGGTTTTTAACCAAACTTGTGCATCCAATAGGTTTGTTTGTGTCATTGGATGATTAATTAGGTCATTTTCGTCCTCCCTAGGCTTATTCTTGTCCAATTAGGGTTTTTAACCAATCTTGTGCATCCAATAGGTGTGTTTGTGTCATTGGATGATCAATTAGGTCATTTTCTTCCTCCCTAGGCTTATTCTTGTCCAATTAGGGTTTTTAACCAATCTTGTGCATCCAATAGGTGTGTTTGTGTCGTTGGATGATCAATTAGGTCATTTTGATCCTCCCTAGGCTTATTCGTGTCCAATTAGGGTTTTTAACCAATCTTGTGCATCCAATAGGTGTGTTTGTGTCATTGGATGATCAATTAGGTCATTTTCTTCCTCCCTATGCTTATTCTTGTCCAATTAGGGTTTTTAAGCAACCTTGTGCATCCAATAGGTGTGTTTGTGTCATTGGATGATCAATTTGGTCATTTTCGTCCTCCCTAGGCTTATTCTTGTTCAATTAGGGGTTTTAACCAATCTTGTGCATCCAATAGGTGTATTTGTGTCATTGGATGATCAATTAGGTCATTTTCATCCTCCCTAGGCTTATTCTTGTCCAATTAGGGTTTTTAACCAATCGTGTGCATCCAATAGGTGTGTTTGTGTCATTGGATGATCAATTAGGTCATTTTCGTCCTCCCTAGGCTTATTCTTGTTCAATTAGGGTTTTTAACCAATCTTGTGCATCCAATATGTTTGTTTGTGTCATTGGAGGATCAATTTGGTCATTTTCGTCCTCCCTAGGCTTATTCTTGTCCAATTAGGGTTTTTAACCAATCTTGTGCATCCAATAGGTGTGTTTGTGTCAATGGATGATCAATTAGGTCATTTTGATCCTCCCTAGGCTTATACTTGTCCAATTAGGGTTTTTAACCAATCTTGTGCATCCAATAAGTTCATTTGTGTCATTGAATTAACATTTAGGTCATTTTTGTCCTCCCTAGGCATATTCTTGTCCAATTAGGGTTTTTATCCAATCTTGTGCATCCAATAGGTGTGTTTGTGTCATTGGATGACCATTTAGGTCATTTTCGTCCTCCCGAGGCTTATTCTCGACCAATAAGGGTTTTTAACCAATCTTGTGCATCCAATAAGTTCATTTGTGTCATTGTATTAACATTTAGGTCATTTTCGTCCTCCTTAGGCTTATTCTTGTCCAATTAGGGTTTTTAACCAATCGTGTGCATCCAATAGGTGTGTTTGTGTCATTGGATGATCAATTAGGTCATTTTCGTCCTCCCTAGGCTTATTCTTGTTCAATTAGGGTTTTTAACCAATCTTGTGCATCCAATATGTTTGTTTGTGTCATTGGAGGATCAATTTGGTCATTTTCGTCCTCCCTAGGCTTATTCTTGTCCAATTAGGGTTTTTAACCAATCTTGTGCATCCAATAGGTGTGTTTGTGTCATTGGATGATCAATTAGGTCATTTTGATCCTCCCTAGGCTTATACTTGTCCAATTAGGGTTTTTAACCAATCTTGTGCATCCAATAAGTTCATTTGTGTCATTGAATTAACATTTAGGTCATTTTTGTCCTCCCTAGGCATATTCTTGTCCAATTAGGGTTTTTATCCAATCTTGTGCATCCAATAGGTGTGTTTGTGTCATTGGATGACCATTTAGGTCATTTTCGTCCTCCCGAGGCTTATTCTCGACCAATAAGGGTTTTTAACCAATCTTGTGCATCCAATAAGTTCATTTGTGTCATTGTATTAACATTTAGGTCATTTTCGTCCTCCTTAGGCTTATTCTTGTCCAATTAGGGTTTTAACCCAATCTTGTGCATCCAATAGGTGTGTTTGTGTCATTGGATGACCAATTAGGTCATTTTCGTCCTCCCTAGGCTTGTTCTTGTCCAATTAGGGTTTTTAACCAATCTTGTGAATCCAATAGGTGTGTTTGTGTCATTGGATGATCAATTAGGTCATTTTCGTCCTCCCTAGGCTTATTCTTGTTCAATTAGGGTTTTTAACCAATCTTGTGCATCCAATAGGTGTGTTTGTGTCATTGGATGATCAATTAGGTCATTTTCATCCTCCCTAGGCTTATTCTTGTTCAATTAGGGTTTTAAACCAATCTTGTGCATCCAATAGGTGTGTTTGTGTCATTGGATGATCAATTAGGTCATTTTCATCCTCCCTAGGCTTATTCTTGTCCAATTACGGTTTTTAACCAATCTTGTGCATCCAATAGGTGTGTTTGTGTCATTGGATGATCAATTAGGTCATTTTCGTCCTCCCTAGGCTTATACTTGTTCAATTAGGGTTTTTAACCAATCTTGTGTATCCAATAGGTTTGTTTGTGTCATGGGATGATCAATTAGGTCATTTTCATCCTCCCTAGGCTTATTCTTGTCCAATTAGGGTTTTTAACCAATCTTGTGCATCCAATAAGTTCATTTTTGTCATTGAATTAACATTCAGGTCATTTTTGTCCTCCCTAGGCATATTCTTGTCCAATTAGGGTTTTTAACCAATCTTGTGCATCCAATAGGTGTGTTTGTGTCATTGGATGACCATTTAGGTCATTTTCGTCCTCCCGAGGCTTATTCTCGACCAATTAGGGGTTTTAACCAATCTTGTGCATCCAACAAGTTCATTTGTGTCATTGGATTAACATTTAGGTCAATTTTGTCCTCCCTAGGCATATACTTGTCCAATTAGGGTTTTTAACCAATCTTGAGCATCCAATAGGTGTGTTTGTGTCATTGGTTGATCAATTAGGTCATTTTCGTCCTCCCTAGGCTTATTCTTGTCCAATTAGGGTTTTTAACCAATCTTGAGCATCCAATAGGTTTGTTTGTGTCATTGGATGATTAATTAGGTCATTTTCGTCCTCCCTAGGCTTATTCTTGTCCAATTAGGGTTTTTAACCAATCTTGTGCATCCAATAGGTGTGTTTGTGTCATTGGATGATCAATTAGGTCATTTTCATCCTCCCTAGGCTTACTCTTGTCCAATTAGAGTTTTTAACCAATCTTGTGCATCCAATAGGTGTGTTTGTGTCATTGGATGACCATTTAGGTCATTTTCGTCCTCCCGAGGCTTATTCTCGACCAATTAGGGGTTTTAACCAATCTTGTGCATCCAACAAGTTCATTTGTGTCATTGGATTAACATTTAGGTCAATTTTGTCCTCCCTAGGCATATACTTGTCCAATTAGGGTTTTTAACCAATCTTGAGCATCCAATAGGTGTGTTTGTGTCATTGGATGATCAATTACGTCATTTTCGTCCTCCCTAGGCTTATTCTTGTTCAATTAGGGTTTTTAACCAATCTTGTGCATCCAATAGGTTTGTTTGTGTCATTGGATGATTAATTAGGTCATTTTCGTCCTCCCTAGGCTTATTCTTGTCCAATTAGGGTTTTTAACCAATCTTGTGCATCCAATAGGTGTGTTTGTGTCATTGGATGATCAATTAGGTCATTTTCATCCTCCCTAGGCTTACTCTTGTCCAATTAGAGTTTTTAACCAATCTTGTGCATCCAATAGGTGTGTTTGTGTCATTGAATTAACATTTAGGTCATTTTCGTCCTCCCTAGTCATATTCTTATCCAATTAGGGTTTTTAACCAATCTTGTGCATCCAATAGGTGTGTTTGTGTCATTGGATGATCAATTAGGTCATTTTCATCCTCCCTAGGCTTACTCTTGTCCAATTAGAGTTTTTAACCAATCTTGTGCATCCAATAGGTGTGTTTGTGTCATTGGATGATCAATTAGGTCATTTTGATCCTCCCTAGGCTTATTCTTGTCCAATTAGGGTTTTTAACCAATCTTGTGCATCCAATAAGTTCATTTGTGTCATTGAATTAACATTTAGGTCATTTTCGTCCTCCCTAGTCATATTCTTATCCCATTATGGTTTTTAACCAATCTTGTGCATCCAATAGGTGTGTTTGTGTCATTGGATGATCAATTAGGTCATTTTCGTCCTCCCTAGGCTTATTCTTGTTCAATTAGGGTTTTTAACCAATCTTGTGCATCCAATAGGTGTGTTTGTGTCATTGGATGATCAATTAGGTCATTTTCATCCTCCCTAGGCTTATTCTTGTCCAATTAGGGTTTTTAACCAATCTTGTGCATCCAATAAGTGTGTTTGTGTCATTGGACGATCAATTAGGTCATTTTCGTCCTCCCTAGGCTTATTCTTGTTCAATTAGGGTTTTTAACCAATCTTGTGCATCCAATAAGTTTGTTTGTGTCATTGGATGATCAATTTGGTCATTTTCGTCCTCCCTTGGCTTATTCTTGTCCAATTAGGGTTTTTAACCAATCTTGTGCATCCAATAGATGTGTTTGTGTCATTGCATGATCAATTAGGTCATTTTCATCCTCCCTAGGCTTATTCTTGTCCAATTAGGGTTTTTAACCAATCTTGTGCATCCAATAAGTTCATTTTTGTCATTGAATTAACATTTAGGTCATTTTCGTCCTCCCTAGTCATATTCTTATCCAATTAGGGTTTTTAACCAATCTTGTGCATCCAATAGGTGTGTTTGTGTCATTGGATGATCAATTAGGTCATTTTCGTCCTCCCTAGGCTTATTCTTGTTCAATTAGGGTTTTTAACCAATCTTGTGCATCCAATAGGTTTGCTTGTGTCATTGGATGATCAATTTGGTCATTTTCGTCCTCCCCAGGCTTATTCTTGTCCAATTAGGGTTTTTAACCATTCTTGTGCATCCAATAAGTTCATTTGTGTCATTGAATTAACATTTAGGTCATCTTCGTCCTCCCTAGTCATATTCTTATCCAATTGGGGTTTTTAACCAATCTTGTTCATCCAATAGGTGTGTTTGTGTCATTGGATGATCAATTAGGTCATTTTCATCCTCCCTAGGCTTATTCTTGTCCAATTAGGGTTTTTAACCAATCTTGTGCATCCAATAGGTGTGTTTGTGTCATTGGATGATCAATTAGGTCATTTTCATCCTCCCTAGGCTTATTCTTGTCCAATTAGGGTTTTTAACCAATCTTGTGCATCCAATAGGTTTGTTTGTGTCATTGGATGATCAATTTGGTTATTTTCGTCATCCCTAGGCTTATTCTTGTCCAATTAGGGTTTTTAACCAATCTTGTGTATCCAATAGGTGTGTTTGTGTCATTGGATGATCAATTAGGTCATTTTCGTCCTCCCTAGGCTTATTCTTGTTCAATTAGGGTTTTTAACCAATCTTGTGCATCCAATAGGTGTGTTTGTGTCATTGGATGATCAATTAGGTCATTTTCATCCTCCCTAGGCTTATTCTTGTCCAATTAGGGTTTTTAACCAATCTTGTGCATCCAATAAGTTCATTTGTGTCATTGAATTAACATTTAGGTCATTTTCGTCCTCCCTAGGCATATTCTCGTCCAATTAGGGTTTTTAACCAATCTTGAGCATCCAATAGGTGTGTTTGTGTCATTGGATGATCAATTAGGTCATTTTCGTCCTCCCTAGGCTTATTCTTGTTCAATTAGGGTTTTTAACCAATCTTGTGCATCCAATAGGTTTGTTTGTGTCATTGGATGATCAATTTGGTCATTTTCGTCCTCCCTTGGCTTATTCTTGTCCAATTAGCGTTTTTTACCAATCTTGTGCATCCAATAGGTGTGTTTGTGTCATTGGATGATCAATTAGGTCATTTTCATCCTCCCTAGGCTTATTCTTGTCCAATTAGGGTTTTTAACCAATCTTGTGCATCCAATAAGTTCATTTTTGTCATTGAATTAACATTTAGGTCATTTTTGTCCTCCCTAGGCATATTCTTGTCCAATTAGGGTATTTATCCAATCTTGTGCATCCAATAGGTGTGTTTGTGTCATTGGATGATCAATTATGTCATTTTCATCCTCCCTAGGCTTATTTTTGTCCAATTAGGGTTTTTAACCAATCTTGTGCATCCAATAGGTGTGTTTGTGTCATTGGATGATCAATTAGGTCATTTTCGTCCTCCCTAGGCTTATTCTTGTTCAATTAGGGTTTTTAACCAATCTTGTGCATCCAATAGGTTTGTTTGAGTCATTGGATGATCAATTTGGTCATTTTCGTCCTCCCTAGGCTTATTCTTGTCCAATTAGGGTTTTTAACCAATCTTGTGCATCCAATAGGTGTATTTGTGTCATTGGATGATCAATTAGGTCAGTTTCATCCTCCCTAGGCTTATTCTTGTCCAATTAGGGTTTTTAACCAATCTTGTGCATCCAATAAGTTCATTTGTGTCATTGAATTAACATTTAGGTCATTTTTGTCCTCCCTAGGCATATTCTTGTCCAATTAGGGTTTTTATCCAATCTTGTGCATCCAATAGGTGTGTTTGTGTCATTGGATGACCATTTAGGTCATTTTCGTCCTCCCGAGGCTTATTCTCGACCAATTAGGGTTTTTAACCAATCTAGTGCATCCAATAAGTTCATTTGTTTCATTGGATTAACATTTAGGTCATTTTCGTCCTCCCTAGGCATATACTTGTCCAATTAGGGTTTTTAACCAATCTTGAGCATCCAATAGGTGTGTTTGTGTCATTGGATGATCAATTAGGTCATTTTCGTCCTCCCTAGGCTTATTCTTGTCCAATTAGGGTTTTTAACCAATCTTGTGCATCCAATAGGTTCATTTGTGTCATTGGATTAACATTTAGGTCATTTTCGTCCTCCCTAGTCATATTCTTATCCAATTAGAGTTTTTGACCAATCTTGTGCATCCAATAGGTGTGTTTGTGTCATTGGATGATCAATTAGGTCATTTTCGTCCTCCCTAAGCTTATTCTTGTTAAATTAGGGTTTTTAACCAATCTTGTGCATCCAATAGGTGTGTTTGTGTCATTGGATGATCAATTAGGTCATTTTCTTCCTCCCTAGGCTTATTCTTGTCCAATTAGGGTTTTTAACCAATCTTGTGCATCCAATAGGTGTGTTTGTGTCATTGGATGGTCAATTAAGTTATTTTCGTCCTCCCTAGGCTTATTCTTGTCCAATTAGGGTTTTTAACCAATCTTGTGCATCCAATAGGTGTGTTTGTGTCATTGGATGATCAATTAGGTCATTTTCTTCCTCCCTAGGCTTATTCTTGTCCAATTAGGGTTTTTAACCAATCTTGTGCATCCAATAGGTGTGTTTGTGTCATTGGATGATCAATTAGGTCATTTTGTTCCTCCCTAGGCTTATTCTTGTCCAATTAGGGTTTTTAACCTATCTTGTGCATCCAATAAGTTCATTTGTGTCATTGAATTAACATTTAGGTCATCTTCGTCCTCCCTAGTCATATTCTTATCCAATTAGGGTTTTTAACCAATCTTGTGCATCCAATAGGTGTGTTTGTGTCATTGGATGATCAATTAGGTCATTTTCTTCCTCCCTAGGCTTATTCTTGTCCAATTAGGGTTTTTAACCAATCTTGTGCATCCAATAGGTGTGCTTGTGTCATTGGATGATCAATTAGGTCATTTTCATCCTCCCTAGTCTTATTCTTGTTCAATTAGGGTTTTTAACCAATCTTGTGCATCCAATAGGTGTGTTTGTGTCATTGGATGATCAATTAGGTCATTTTCTTCCTCCCTAGGCTTATTCTTGTCCAATTAGGGTTTTTAACCAATCTTGTGCATCCAATAGGTGAGTTTGTGTCATTGGATGATCAATTAGGTCATTTTCTTCCTCCCTAGGCTTATTCTTGTCCAATTAGGGTTTTTAACCAATCTTGTGCCTCCAATAGGTGTGTTTGTTCATTGGATGGTTAATTAGGTCATTTTCGTCCTCCCGAAGCTTATTCTCGACCAATTAGGGTTTTTAACCTATCTTGTGCATGCAATAGGTTCATTTGTGTCATTAGATTAACATTTAGGTCATTTTCGTCCTCCCTAGTCATATTCTTATCCAATTAGGGTTTTTAACCAATCTTGTGCATCCAATAGGTGTGTTTGTGTCATTGGATGATCAATTAGGTCATTTTGATCCTCCCTAGGCTTATTCTTGTCCAATTAGGGTTTTTAACCAATCTTGTGCATCCAATAAGTTCATTTGTGTCATTGAATTAACATTTAGGTCATCTTCGTCCTCCCTAGTCATATTCTTATCCAATTAGGGTTTTTAACCAATCTTGTGCATCCAATAGGTGTGTTTGTGTCATTGGATGATCAATTAGGTCATTTTCTTCCTCCCTAGGCTTATTCTTGTCCAATTTGGGTTTTTAACCAATCTTGTGCATCCAATAGGTGTGTTTGTGTCATTGGATGATCAATTAGGTCATTTTGATCCTCCCTAGGCTTATTCTTGTCCAATTAGGGTTTTTAACCAATCTTGTGCATCCAATAAGTTCATTTGTGTCATTGAATTAACATTTAGGTCATTTTCGTCCTCCCTAGTCATATTCTTATCCAATTAGGGTTTTTAACCAATCTTCTGCATCCAATAGGTGTGTTTGTGTCATTGGATGATCAATTAGGTCATTTTCGTCCTCCCTAGGCTTATTCTTGTTCAATTAGGGTTTTTAACCAATCTTGTGCATCCAATAGGTGTGTTTGTGTCATTGGATGATCAATTAGATCATTTTCATCCTCCCTAGGCTTATTCTTGTCCAATTAGGGTTTTTAACCAATCTTGTGCATCCAATAAGTGTGTTTGTGTCATTGGATGATCAATTAGGTCATTTTCGTCCTCCCTAGGCTTATTCTTGTTCAATTAGGGTTTTTAACCAATCTTGTGCATCCAATAGGTTTGTTTGTGTCATTGGATGATCAATTTGGTCATTTTCGTCCTCCCTTGGCTTATTCTTGTCCAATTAGGGTTTTTAACCAATCTTGTGCATCCAATAGATGTGGTTGTGTCATTGCATGATCAATTAGGTCATTTTCATCCTCCCTAGGCTTATTCTTGTCCAATTAGGGTTTTTAACCAATCTTGTGCATCCAATAAGTTCATTTTTGTCATTGAATTAACATTTAGGTCATTTTTGTCCTCCCTAGGCATATTCTTGTCCAATTAGGGTTTTTATCCAATCTTGTGCATCCAATAGGTGTGTTTGTGTCATTGGATGACCATTTAGGTCATTTTCGTCCTCCCGAGGCTTATTCTCGACCAATTAGGGTTTTTAACCAATCTTGTGCATCCAATAAGTTCATTTGTGTCATTGAATTAACATTTAGGTCATTTTTGTCCTCCCTAGGCATATTCTTGTCCAATTAGGGTTTTGATCCAATCTTGTGCATGCAATAGGTGTGTTTGTGTCATTGGATGACCATTTAGGTCATTTTCGTCCTCCCGAGGCTTATTCTCGACTAATTAGGGATTTTAACCAATCTTGGGCATCCAATAAGTTCATTTGTGTCATTGAATTAACATTTAGGTCATTTTCGTCCTCCCTAGGCTTATTCTTGTTCAATTAGGGTTTTTAACCAATCTTGTGCATCCAATAGGTTTGTTTGTGTCATTGGATGATTAATTAGGTCATTTTCGTCCTCCCTAGGCTTATTCTTGTCCAATTAGGGTTTTTAACCAATCTTGTGCATCCAATAGGTGTGTTTGTGTCATTGGATGATCAATTAGGTCATTTTCTTCCTCCCTAGGCTTATTCTTGTCCAATTAGGGTTTTTAACCAATCTTGTGCATCCAATAGGTGTGTTTGTGTCATTGGATGATAATTGAGGTCATTTTGATCCTCCCTAGGCTTATTCTTGTCCAATTAGGGTTTTTAACCAATCTTGTGCATCCAATAGGTGTGTTTGTGTCATTGGATGATCAATTAGGTCATTTTCTTCCTCCCTATGCTTATTCTTGTCCAATTAGGGTTTTTAACCAACCTTGTGCATCCAATAGGTGTGTTTGTGTCATTGGATGATCAATTTGGTCATTTTCGTCCTCCCTAGGCTTATTCTTGTTCAATTAGGGGTTTTAACCAATCTTGTGCATCCAATAGGTGTGTTTGTGTCATTGGATGATCAATTAGGTCATTTTCGTCATCCCTAGGCTTATTCTTGTCCAATTAGGGTTTTTATCCAATCTTGTGCATCAAATAGGTGTGTTTGTGTCATTGGATGATCAATTAGGTCATTTTCGTCCTCCCTAGGCTTATTCTTGTTCAATTAGGGTTTTTAACCAATCTTGTGCATCCAATAGGTGTGTTTGTGTCATTGGATGATCAATTAGGTCATTTTCGTCCTCCCTAGGCTTATTCTTGTTCAATTAGGGTTTTTAACCAATCTTGTGCATCCAATAAGTTCATTTTTGTCATTGAATTAACATTCAGGTCATTTTTGTCCTCCCTAGGCATATTCTTGTCCAATTAGGGTTTTTATCCAATCTTCTGCATCCAATAGGTGTGTTTGTGTCATTGGATGACCATTTAGGTCATTTTCGTCCTCCCGAGGCTTATTCTCGACCAATAAGGGTTTTTAACCAATCTTGTGCATCCAATAAGTTCATTTGTGTCATTGTATTAACATTTAGGTCATTTTCGTCCTCCTTAGGCTTATTCTTGTCCAACTAGGGTTTTAACCCAATCTTGTGCATCCAATAGGTGTGTTTGTGTCATTGGATGACCAATTAGGTCATTTTCGTCCTCCCTAGGCTTATTCTTGTCCAATTAGGGTTTTTAACCAATCTTGTGAATCCAATAGGTGTGTTTGTGTCATTGGATGATCAATTAGGTCATTTTCGTCCTCCCTAGGCTTATTCTTGTTCAATTAGGGTTTTTAACCAATCTTGTGCATCCAATAGGTGTGTTTGTGTCATTGGATGATCAATTAGGTCATTTTCATCCTCCTTAGGCTTATTCTTGTGCAATTAGGGTTTTTAACCAACCTTGTGCATCCAATAGGTGTGTTTGTGTCATTGGATGATCAATTAGGTCATTTTGATCCTCCCTAGGCTTATTCTTGTCCAATTAGGGTTTTTAACCAATCTTGTGCATCCAATAAGTTCATTTGTTTCATTGAATTAACATTTAGGTCATTTTCGTCCTCCCTAGGCATATTCTTGTCCAATTAGGGTTTTTAACCAATCTTGAGCATCCAATAGGTGTGTTTGTGTCATTGGATGATCAATTAGGTCATTTTCGTCCTCCCTAGGCTTATTCTTGTCCAATTAGCGTTTTTAACCAATCTTGTGCATCCAATAGGTGTGTTTGTGTCATTGGATGATCAATTAGGTCATTTTCGTCCCTCCTAGGCTTATTCTTGTCGAATTAGGGTTTTTAACCAATCTTGTGCATCCAATAGGTGTGTTTGTGTCATTGGATGATCAATTAGGTCATTTTCTACCTCCCTAGGCTTATTCTTGTCCAATTAGGGTTTTTAACCAACCTTGTGCATCCAATAGGTGTGTTTGTGTCATTGGATGATCAATTAGGTCATTTTGATCCTCCCTAGGCTTATTCTTGTCCAATTAGGGTTTTTATACAATCTTGTGCATCCAATAAGTTCATTTGTGTCATTGAATTAACATTTAGGTCATTTTTGTCCTCCCTAGTCATATTCTTATCCAATTAGGGTTTTTAACTAATCTTGTGAATCCAATAGGTGTGTTTGTGTCATTGGATGATCAAATAGGTCATTTTCGTCCTCCCTAGGCTTTTTCTTGTTCAATTAGGGTTTTTAACCAATCTTGTGCATCCAATAGGTGTGTTTGTGTCATTGGATGATCAATTAGGTCATTTTCATCATCCCTAGGCTTATTCTTGTCCAATTAGGGTTTTTAACCAATCTTGTGCATCCAATAGGTGTGTTTGTGTCATTGGATGATCAATTAGGTCATTTTCGTCCTCCCTAGGCTTATTCTTGTCCAATTAGGGTTTTTAACAAATCTTGTGCATCCAATAAGTTCATTTGTGTCATTGGATGATCAATTAGGTCATTTTCGTCCTCCCTAGGCATATTCTTGTCCAACTAGGGTTTTTAACCAATCTTCTGCATCCAATAGGTGTGTTTGTGTCATTGGATGATCAATTAGGTAATTTTCGTCCTCCCTAGGCTTATTCTTGTCCAATTAGGGTTTTTAACCAATCTTGTGCATCCAATAGGTGTGTTTGTGTCATTTGATGATCAATTAGGTCATTTTCGTCCTCCCTAGGCTTATTCTTGTCCAATTAGGGTTTTTAACCAATCTTGTGCATCCAATAACTTCGTTTGTGTCATTGAATTAATATTTAGGTCATTTTCGTCCTCCCTAGGCATATTCTTGTCCAATTAGGGTTTTTAACCAATCTTGTGCATCCAATAGGTGTGTTTGTGTCATTGGATGATCAATTAGGTCATTTTCGTCCTCCCTAGGCTTATTCTTGTCCAATTAGGGTTTTTAACCAATCTTGTGCATCCAATAAGTTCATTAGTGTCATTGGATGATCAATTAGGTCATTTTCGTCCTCTCTAGGCATGTTCTTGTCCAACTAGGGTTTTTAACCAATCTTGTGCATCCAATAGGTGTGTTTGTGTCATTGGATGAACAATTAGGTCATTTTCGTCCTCCCTAGGCTTATTCTTGTCCAATTAGGGTTTTTAACCAATTTTGTGCATCCAATAGGTGTGTTTGTGTCATTGGATGAACAATTAGGTCATTTTCGTCCTCCCTAGGCTTATTCTTGTCCAATTAGGGTTTTTAACCAATCTTGTGCATCCAATAGGTGTGTTTGTGTCATTGGATGATCAATTAGGTCATTTTCGTCCTCCCTAGGCTTATTCTTGTCCAATTAGGGTTTTTAACCAATCTTGTGCATCCAATAAGTTCATTAGTGTCATTGGATGATCAATTAGGTCATTTTCGTCCTCCTTGGGCATGTTCTTGTCCAACTAGGGTTTTTAACCAATCTTGTGCATCCAATAGGTGTGTTTGTGTCATTGGATGATCAATTAGGTCATTTTCGTCCTCCCTAGGCTTATTCTTGTCCAATTAGGGTTTTTAACCAATCTTGTGCATCCAATAAGTTTGTTTGTGTCATTGAATTAATATTTAGGTCATTTTCGTCCTCCCTAGGCATATTCTTGTCCAATTCGGGTTTTTAACCAATCTTGTGCATCCAATAGGTGTGTTTGTGTCATTGGATGATCAATTAGGTCATTTTGGTCCTCCCTAGGCATATTCTTGTCCAATTAGGGTTTTTAACCAATCTTGTGCATCCAATAGGTGTGTTTGTGTCATTGGATGATCAATTAGGTCATTTTCTTCCTCCCTAGGCTTATTCTTGTCCAATTAGGGTTTTTAACCAATCTTGTGCATCCAATAGGTGTGTTTGTGTCATTGGATGATCAATTAGGTCATTTTCATCCTGTCTAGGCTTATTCTTGTCCAATTAGGGTTTTTAACCAATCTTGTGCATCCAATAAGTTCATTTGTGTCATTGAATTAACATTTAGTTCATTTTCGTCCTCCCTAGGCTTATTCTTGTTCAATTAGGGTTTTTAACCAAACTTGTGCATCCAATAGGTTTGTTTGTGTCATTGGATGATTAATTAGGTCATTTTCGTCCTCCCTAGGCTTATTCTTGTCCAATTAGGGTTTTTAACCAATCTTGTGCATCCAATAGGTGTGTTTGTGTCATTGGATGATCAATTAGGTCATTTTCATCCTCCCTAGGCTTACTCTTGTCCAATTAGAGTTTTTAACCAATCTTGTGCATCCAATAGGTGTGTTTGTGTCATTGAATTAACATTTAGGTCATTTTCGTCCTCCCTAGTCATATTCTTATCCAATTAGGGTTTTTAACCAATCTTGTGCATCCAATAGGTGTGTTTGTGTCATTGGATGATCAATTAGGTCATTTTCATCCTCCCTAGGCTTACTCTTGTCCAATTAGAGTTTTTAACCAATCTTGTGCATCCAATAGGTGTGTTTGTGTCATTGGATGATCAATTAGGTCATTTTGATCCTCCCTAGGCTTATTCTTGTCCAATTAGGGTTTTTAACCAATCTTGTGCATCCAATAAGTTCATTTGTGTCATTGAATTAACATTTAGGTCATTTTCGTCCTCCCTAGTCATATTCTTATCCC
This sequence comes from Cicer pinnatifidum, assembly GCA_037974775.1. Lineage (NCBI taxonomy): Eukaryota > Viridiplantae > Streptophyta > Magnoliopsida > Fabales > Fabaceae > Cicer > Cicer pinnatifidum. The sequence continues at coordinate 47,620 of JBBPBR010001855.1, read as the reverse complement.
ATTATGGTTTTTAACCAATCTTGTGCATCCAATAGGTGTGTTTGTGTCATTGGATGATCAATTAGGTCATTTTCGTCCTCCCTAGGCTTATTCTTGTTCAATTAGGGTTTTTAACCAATCTTGTGCATCCAATAGGTGTGTTTGTGTCATTGGATGATCAATTAGGTCATTTTCGCCCTCCCGAGGCTTATTCTCGACCAATTAGGGTTTTTAACCAATCTTGTGCATCCAATACGTGCATTTGTGTCATTGGATTAACATTTAGGTCATTTTCGTCCTCCCTAGTCATATTCTTGTCCAATTAGGGTTTTTAACCAATCTTGTGCATCCAATAGGTGTGTTTGTGTCATTGGATGATCCATTAGGTCATTATCATCCTCCCTAGGTGTATTCTTGTCCAATTAGGGTTTTTAACCAATCTTGTGCATCCATTAGGTGTGTTTGTGTCATTGGATGATCAATTAGGTCATTTTCGTCCTCCCTAGGCTTATTCTTGTTCAATTAGGGTTTTTAACCAATCTTGTGCATCCAATAGGTTTGTTTGTGTCTTTGGATGATCAATTAGGTCATTTTCGTCCTCCCTAGGCTTATTCTTGTCCAATTAGGGTTTTTAACCAATCTTGTGCATCCAATAGGTGTGTTTGTGTCATTGGATGATCAATTAGATCATTTTGATCCACCCTAGGCTTATTCTTGTCCAATTAGGGTTTTTAACCAATCTTGTGCATCCAATAAGTTCATTTGTGTCATTGAATTAACATTTAGGTCATTTTCGTCCTCCCTAGTCATATTCTTATCCAATTAGGGTTTTTAACCAATCTTGTGCATCCAATAGGTGTGTTTGTGTCATTGGATGATCAATTAGGTCATTTTCGTCCTCCCTAGGCTTATTCTTGTTCAATTATGGTTTTTAACCAATCTTGTGCATCAAATAGGTGTGTTTGTGTCATTGGATGATCAAATAGGTCATTTTGATCCTCCCTAGGCTTATTCTTGTCCAAATAGGGTTTTTAACCAATCTTGTGCATCCAATAAGTTCATTTGTGTCATTGGTTTAACATTAAGGTCATTTTCGTCCTCCCTAGGCATATTCTTGTCCAATTAGGGTTTTTAACCAATCTTGAGCATCCAATAGGTGTGTTTGTGTCATTGGATGATCAATTAGGTCATTTTCATCCTCCCTAGGCATATTCTTGTCCAATTAGGGTTTTTAACCAATCTTGAGCATCCAATAGGTGTGTTTGTGTCATTGGATGATCAATTAGGTCATTTTCGTCCTCCCTAGGCTTATTCTTGTCCAATTAGCGTTTTTAACCAATCTTGTGCATCCAATAGGTGTGTTTGTGTCATTGGATGATCAATTAGGTCATTTTTGTCCTCCCTAGGCTTATTCTTGTTCAATTAGGGTTTTTAACCAATCTTGTGCATCCAATAGGTGTGTTTGTGTCATTGGATGATCAATTTGGTCATTTTCATCCTCCCTAGGCTTATTCTTGTCCAATTAGGGTTTTTAACCAATCTTGTGCATCCAATAGGTTTGTTTCTGTCATTGGATGATCAATTTGGTCATTTTCGTCCCTCCTAGGCTTATTCTTGTCGAATTAGGGTTTTTAACCAATCTTGTGCATCCAATAGGTGTGTTTGTGTCATTGGATGATCAATTAGGTCATTTTCTACCTCCCTAGGCTTATTCTTGTCCAATTAGGGTTTTTAACCAACCTTGTGCATCCAATAGGTGTGTTTGTGTCATTGGATGATCAATTAGGTCATTTTGATCCTCCCTAGGCTTATTCTTGTCCAATTAGGGTTTTTATACAATCTTGTGCATCCAATAAGTTCATTTGTGTCATTGAATTAACATTTAGGTCATTTTTGTCCTCCCTAGTCATATTCTTGTTCAATTAGGGTTTTTAACTAATCTTGTGAATCCAATAGGTGTGTTTGTGTCATTGGATGATCAAATAGGTCATTTTCGTCCTCCCTAGGCTTTTTCTTGTTCAATTAGGGTTTTTAACCAATCTTGTGCATCCAATAGGTGTGTTTGTGTCATTGGATGATCAATTAGGTCATTTTCATCATCCCTAGGCTTATTCTTGTCCAATTAGGGTTTTTAACCAATCTTGTGCATCCAATAGGTGTGTTTGTGTCATTGGATGATCAATTAGGTCATTTTCATCCTCCCTAGGCTTATTCTTGTTCAATTAGGGTTTTTAACCAATCTTGTGCATCCAATAGGTTTGTTTGTGTCATTGGTTGATCAATTTGGTCATTTTCGTCCTCCCTAGGCTTATTCTTGTCCAATTAGGGTTTTTAACCAATCTTGTGCATCCAATAGGTGTGTTTGTGTCATTGGATGATCAATTAGGTCATTTTCATCTTCCCTAGGCTTATTCTTGTTTAATTAGGGTTTTTAACCAATCTTGTGCATCCAATAAGTTCATTTGTGTCATTGAATTAACATTTAGGTCATTTTTGTCCTCCCTAGGTATATTCTTGTCCAATTAGGGTTTTTATCCAATCTTCTGCATCCAATAGGTGTGTTTGTGTCATTGGATGACAATATAGGTCATTTTCGTCCTCCCTAGGCTTATTCTTGTTCAATTAGGGTATTTAACCAATCTTGTGCATCCAATAGGTGTGTTTGTGTCATTGGATGATCAATTAGGTCATTTTCATCCTCCCTAGGCTTATTCTTGTCTAATTAGGGTTTTTAACCAACCTTGTGCATTCAATAGGTGTGTTTGTGTCATTGGATGATCAATTAGGTCATTTTGATCCTCCCTAGGCTTATTCTTGTCCCATTAGGGTTTTTAACCAATCTTGTGCATCCAATAAGTTCATTTGTGTCATTGAATTAACATTTAGGTCATTTTCGTCCTCCATAGGCATATTCTTGTCCAATTAGGGTTTTTAACCAATCTTGAGCATCCAATAGGTGTGTTTGTGTCATTGGATGATCAATTAGGTCATTTTCGTCCTCCCTAGGCTTATTCTTGTCCAATTAGCGTTTTTAACCAATCTTGTGCATCCAATAGGTGTGTTTGTGTCATTGGATGATCAATTAGGTCATTTTCGTCCTCCCTAGGCTTATTCTTGTTCAATTAGGGTTTTTAACCAATCTTGTGCATCCAATAGGTTTGTTTGTGTCATTAGATGATCAATTTGGTCATTTTCGTCCTCCCTAGGCTTATTCTTGTCCAATTAGGGTTTTTAACCAATCTTGTGCATCCTATAGGTGTGTTTGTGTCATTGGATGATCAATTAGGTCATTTTCATCCTCCCTAGGCTTATTCTTGTCCAATTAGGGTTTTTAACCAATCTTGTGCATCCAATAGGTTTGTTTGTGTCATTGGATGATCAATTTGGTCATTTTCGTCCTCCCTAGGCTTATTCTTGTCGAATTAGCGTTTTTAACCAATCTTGTGCATCCAATAGGTGTGTTTGTGTCATTGGATGATCAATTAGGTCATTTTCTACCACCCTAGGCTTATTCTTGTCCAATTAGGGTTTTTAACCAACCTTGTGCATCCAATAGGTGTGTTTGTGTCATTGGATGATCAATTAGGTCATTTTGATCCTCCCTAGGCTTATTCTTGTCCAATTAGGGTTTTTATACAATCTTGTGCATCCAGTAAGTTCATTTGTGTCATTGAATTAACATTTAGGTCATTTTCGTCCTCCCTAGTCATATTCTTATCCAATTAGGGTGTTTAACCAATCTTGTGAATCCAATAGGTGTGTTTGTGTCATTGGATGATCAATTAGGTCATTTTCGTCCTCCCTAGGCTTATTCTTGTTCAATTAGGGTTTTTAACCAATCTTGTGCATCCAATAGGTGTGTTTGTGTCATTGGATGATCAATTAGGTCATTTTCATCCTCCCTAGGCTTATTCTTGTCCAATTAGGGTTTTAAACCAACCTTGTGCATCCAATAGGTGTGTTTGTGTCATTGGATGATCAATTAGGTCATTTTGATCCTCCCTAGGCTTATTCTTGTCCAATTAGGGTTTTTAACCAATCTTGTGCATCGAATAAGTTCATTTGTGTCATTGAATTAACATTTAGATCATTTTCGTCCTCCCTAGGCATATTCTTGTCCAATTAGGGTTTTTAACCAATCTTGAGCATCCAATAGGTGTGTTTGTGTCATTGGATGATCAATTAGGTCATTTTCGTCCTCCCTAGGCTTATTCTTGTCCAATTAGGGTTTCTAACCAATCTTGTGCATCCAATAGGTGTGTTTGTGTCATTGGATTAACATTTAGGTCATTTTCGTCATCCCTAGGCATATTCTTGTCCAATTAGGGTTTTTAACCAATCTTGTGCATCCAATAGGTGTGTTTGTGTCATTGGATGATCAATTAGGTCATTTTCGTCCTCCCTAGGCTTATTCTTGTCCAATTAGGGTTTTTAACCAATCTTGTGCATCCAATAAGTTGAGTAGTGTCATTGGGTTAACATTTAGGTCATTTTCGTCCTCCCTAGGCTTATTCTTGTCCAGTTAGGGTTTTTAACCAATCTTGTGCATCCAATAAGTTCATTTGTGTCATTGGATTAACATTTAGGTCATTTTCGTCATCCCTAGGCATATTCTTGTCCAATTAGGGTTTTTAACCAATCTTGTGCATCCAATAGGTGTGTTTGTGTCATTGGATGATAAATTAGGTTATTTTCATCCTCCCTAGGCTTACTCTTGTCCAATTAGGGTTTTTAACCAATCTTGTGCATCCAATAGGTGTGTTTGTGTCATTGGATGATCAATTAGGTCATTTTCGTCCTCCCTAGGCTTATTCTTGTCCAATTAGGGTTTTTAACCAATCTTGTGCATCCAATAAGTTTGTTTATGTCATTGAATTAATATTTAGGTCATTTTCGTCCACCCTAGGCATATTCTGGTCCAATTAGGGTTTTTAACCAATCTTGTGCATCCAATAGGTGTGTTTGTGTCATTGGATGATCAATTAGGTCATTTTCATCCTCCCTAGGCTTATTCTTGTCCAATTAGGGTTTTTAACCAATCTTGTGCATCCAATAGGTGTGTTTGTGTCATTGGATGATCAATTAGGTCATTTTCGTCCTCCCTAGGCTTATTCTTGTTCAATTAGGGTTTTTAACCAATCTTGTGCATCCAATAGGTTTGTTTGTGTCATTGGATGATCAATTTGGTCATTTTCGACCTCCCTAGGCTTATTCTTGTCCAATTAGGGTTTTTAACCAATCTTGTGCATCCAATAAGTTCATTTGTGTCATTGAATTAACATTTAGTTCATTTTCGTCCTCCCTAGGCTTATTCTTGTTCAATTAGGGTTTTTAACCAAACTTGTGCATCCAATAGGTTTGTTTGTGTCATTGGATGATTAATTAGGTCATTTTCGTCCTCCCTAGGCTTAATTTTGTCCAATTAGGGTTTTTAACCAATCTTGTGCATCCAATAGGTGTGTTTGTGTCATTGGATGATCAATTAGGTCATTTTCTTCCTCCCTAGGCTTATTCTTGTCCAATTAGGGTTTTTAACCAATCTTGTGCATCCAATAGGTGTGTTTGTGTCATTGGATGATCAATTAGGTCATTTTCGTCCTCCCTAGGCTTATTCTTGTCCAATTAGGGTTTTTAACCAATCTTGTGCATTCAATAAGTTCATTTGTGTCATTGGATTAACATTTAGGTCATTTTCGTCCTCGCTAGGCATATTCTTGTCCAATTAGGGTTTTTAACCAATCTTGTGCATCCAATAGGTGTGTTTGTGTCATTGGATGATCAATTAGGTCATTTTCGTCCTCCCTAGGCTTATTCTAGTCCAATTAGGGTTTTTAACCAATCTTGTGCATCCAATAAGTTGAGTTGTGTCATTGGATTAACATTTACGTCATTTTCGTCATCCCTAGGCTTATTCTTGTCCAATTAGGGTTTTTAACCAATCTTGTGCATCCAATAGGTGTGTTTGTGTCATTGGATGATCAATTAGGTCATTTTCGTCCTCCCTAGGCTTATTCTTGTCCAATTAGGGTTTTTAACCAATCTTGTGCATCCAATAGGTGTGTTTGTGTCATTGGATGATCAATTAGGTCATTTTCGTCCTCCCTAGGCTTATTCTTGTCGAATTAGGGTTTTTAACCAATCTTGTGCATCCAATAAGTTCATTTGTGTTATTGGATTAACATTTAGGTCATATTCGTTCTCCCTTGGCTTATTCTTGTCCAATTAGGGTTTTTAACCAAACTTTTGCATCCAATAGGTGTGTTTGTGTCATTCGATGATCAATTAGGTCATTTTTGTCCTCCCTAGGCATCTTCTTGTCCAATTAGGGTTTTTAACCAATCTTGTGCATCCAATAGGTGTGTTTGTGTCATTGGATGATCAATTAGGTCATTTTCGTCCTCCCTAGGCTTATTCTTGTCCAATTAGGGTTTTTAACCAATCTTGTGCATCCAATAGGTGTGTTTGTGTCATTGGATGATCAATTAGGTCATTTTCGTCCTCCCCACGCTTATTCTTGTCCAATTAGGGTTTTTAACCAATCTTGTGCATCCAATAGGTGTGTTTGTGTCATTGGATGATCAATTAGGTCATTTTCGTCCTCCCTAGGCTTATTCTTGTCCAATTAGGGTTTTTAACCAATCTTCTGCATCCGAAAAGTTTGTTTGTGTCATTGAATTAATATTTAGGTCATTTTCGTCCTCCCTAGGAATATTCTTGTCCAATTAGTGTTTTTAACCAATCTTGTGCATCCAATAGGTGTGTTTGTGTCATTGGATGATCAATTAGGTCATTTTCGTCCTCCCTAGGCTTATTCTTGTCCAATTAGGGTTTTTAACCAATATTGTGCATCCAATAACTTTGATTGTGTCATTGAATTAATATTTAGGTCATTTTCGTCCTCCCTAGGCATATTCTTGTCCAACTAGGGTTTCAAACCAATCTTGTGCATCCAATAGGTGTGTTTGTGTCATTGGATGATCAATTAGGTCATTTTCATCCTCCCTAGGCTTATTCTTGTCCAATTAGGGTTTTTAACCAATCTTGTGCATCCAATAGGTGTGTTTGTGTCATTGGATGATCAATTAGGTCATTTTCGTCCTCCCTAGGCATATTCTTGTCCAATTAGGGTTTTTAACCAATCTTGTGCATCCAATAGGTGTGTTTGTGTCATTGGATGATCAATTAGGTCATTTTCGTCCTCCCTAGGCTTATTCTTGTCCAATTAGGGTCTTTAACCAATCTTCTGCATCCGATAAGTTTGTTTGTATCATTGAATTAATATTTAGGTCATTTTTGTCCTCCCTAGGCATATTCTTGCCCAATTAGGGTTTTTAACCAATCTTGTGCATCCAATAGGTGTGTTTGTGTCATTGGATGATCAATTAGGTCATTTTCGTCCTCCCTAGGCTTATTCTTGTTCAATTAGGGTTTTTAACCAATCTTGTGCATCCAATAGGTGTGTTTGTGTCATTGGATGATCAATGAGGTCATTTTCATCCTCCCTAGGCTTATTCTTGTCCAATTAGGGTTTTTAACCAACCTTGTGCATCCAATAGGTGTGTTTGTGTCATTGGATGATCAATTAGGTCATTTTGATCCTCCCTAGGCTTATTCTTGTCCAATTAGGGTTTTTAACCAATCTTGTGCATCCAATAAGTTCATTTGTGTCATTGAATTAACATTTAGGTCAGTTTCGTCCTCCCTAGGCATATTCTTGTCCAATTAGGGTTTTTAACCAATCTTGAGCATGCAATAGGTGTGTTTGTGTCATTGGATGATCAATTAGGTCATTTTCGTCCTCCCTAGGCTTATTCTTGTCCAATTAGGGTTTTTAACCAATTTTGTGCATCCAATAGGTGTGTTTGTGTCATTGGATGATCAATTAGGTCATTTTCTTCCTCCCTAGGCATATTCTTGTCCAATTAGGGTTTTTAACCAACCTTGTGCATCCAATAGGTGTGTTTGTGTCATTGGATGATCAATTCGGTCATTTTAATCCTCCCTAGGCTTATTCTTGTCCAATTAGGGTTTTTATACAATCTTGTGCATCCAATAAGTTCATTTGTGTCATTGAATTAACATTTAGGTCATTTTCGTCCTCCCTAGGCATATTCTTGTCCAATTAGGGTTTTTAACCAATCTTGAGCATCCAATAGGTGTGTTTGTGTCATTGGATGATCAATTAGGTCATTTTCGTCCTCCCTAGGCTTATTCTTGTCCAATTAGGGTTTTTAACCAATCTTGTGCATCCAATAGGTGTGTTTGTGTCATTGGATGATCAATTAGGTCATTTTCTACCTCCCTAGGCTTATTCTTGTCCAATTAGGGTTTTTAACCAACCTTGTGCATCCAATAGGTGTGTTTGTGTCATTGGATGATCAATTAGGTCATTTTGATCCTCCCTAGGCTTATTCTTGTCCAATTAGGGTTTTTATACAATCTTGTGCATCCAATAAGTTCATTTGTGTCATTGAATTAACATTTAGGTCATTTTTGTCCTCCCTAGTCATATTCTTATCCAATTAGGGTTTTTAACTAATCTTGTGAATCCAATAGGTGTGTTTGTGTCATTGGATGATCAAATAGGTCATTTTCGTCCTCCCTAGGCTTTTTCTTGTTCAATTAGGGTTTTTAACCAATCTTGTGCATCCAATAGGTGTGTTTGTGTCATTGGATGATCAATTAGGTCATTTTCATCCTCCCTAGGCTTATTCTTGTCCAATTAGGGTTTTTAACCAATCTTGTGCATCCAATAGGTGTGTTTGTGTCATTGGATGATCAATTAGGTCATTTTCATCCTCCCTAGGCTTATTCTTGTTCAATTAGGGTTTTTAACTAATCTTGTGCATCCAATAGGTTTGTTTGTGTCATTGGTTGATCAATTTGGTCATTTTCGTCCTCCCTAGGCTTATTCTTGTCCAATTAGGGTTTTTAACCAATCTTGTGCATCCAATAGGTGTGTTTGTGTCATTGGATGATCAATTAGGTCATTTTCATCTTCCCTAGGCTTATTCTTGTTTAATTAGGGTTTTTAACCAATCTTGTGCATCCAATAAGTTCATTTGTGTCATTGAATTAACATTTAGGTCATTTTTGTCCTCCCTAGGTATATTCTTGTCCAATTAGGGTTTTTAACCAATCTTGAGCATCCAATAGGTGTGTTTGTGTCATTGGATGATCAATTAGGTCATTTTCGTCCTCCCTAGGCTTATTCTTGTCCAATTAGGGTTTTTAACCAATCTTATGCATCCAATAGGTGTGTTTGTGTCATTGGATGGCAATATAGGTCATTTTCGTCCTCCCTAGGCTTATTCTTGTTCAATTAGGTTATTTAACCAATCTTGTGCATCCAATAGGTGTGTTTGTGTCATTGGATGATCAATTAGGTCGTTTTCATCCTCCCTAGGCTTATTATTGTCCAATTAGGGTTTTTAACCAACCTTGTGCATCCAATAGGTGTGTTTGTGTCATTGGATGATCAATTAGGTCATTTTGATCCTCCCTAGGCTTATTCTTGTCCCATTAGGATTTTTAACCAATCTTGTGCATCCAATAAGTTCATTTGTGTCATTGAATTAACATTTAGGTCATTTTCGTCCTCCCTAGGCATATTCTTGTCCAATTAGGGTTTTTAACCAATCTTGAGCATCCAATAGGTGTGTTTGTGTCATTGGATGATCAATTAGGTCATTTTCGTCCTCCCTAGGCTTATTCTTGTCCAATTAGCGTTTTTAACCAATCTTGTGCATCCAATAGGTGTGATTGTGTCATTGGATGATCAATTAGGTCATTTTCGTCCTCCCTAGGCTTATTCTTGTTCAATTAGGGTTTTTAACCAATCTTGTGCATCCAATAGGTTTGTTTGTGTCATTAGATGATCAATTTGGTCATTTTCGTCCTCCTTAGGCTTATTCTTGTCCAATTAGGGTTTTTCACAAATCTTGTGCATCCAATAGGTGTGTTTGTGTCATTGGATGATCAATTAGGTCATTTTCATCCTCCCTAGGCTTATTCTTGTCCAATTAGGGTTTTTAACAAATCTTGTGCATCCAATAGGTTTGTTTGTGTCATTGGATGATCAATTTGGTCATTTTAGTCCTCCCTAGGCTTATTCTTGTCGAATTAGGGTTTTTAACCAATCTTGTGCATCCAATAGGCGTGTTTGTGTCATTGGATGATCAATTAGGTCATTTTCTACCTCCCTTGGCTTATTCTTGTCCAATTATGGTTTTTAACCAACCTTGTGCATCCAATAGGTGTGTTTGTGTCATGGGATGATCAATTAGGTCATTTTGATCCTCCCTAGGCTTATTCTTGTCCAATTAGGGTTTTTATACAATCTTGTGCATCCAATAAGTTCATTTGTGTCATTGAATTAACATTTAGGTCATTTTCGTCCTCCCTAGTCATATTCTTATCCAATTAGGGTTTTTAACCAATATTGTGAATCCAATAGGTGTGTTTGTGTCATTGGATGATCAATTAGGTCATTTTCGTCCTCCCTAGGCTTATTCTTGTTCAATTAGGGTTTTTAACCAATCTTGTGCATCCAATAGGTGTGTTTGTGTCATTGGATGAACAATTAGGTCATTTTCATCCTCCCTAGGCTTATTCTTGTCCAATTAGGGTTTTTAACCAACCTTGTGCGTCCAATAGGTGGGTTTGTGTCATTGGATGATCAATTAGGTCATTTTGATCCTCCCTAGGCTTATTCTTGTCCAATTAGGGTTTTTAACCAATCTTGTGCATCCAATAAGTTCATTTGTGTCATTGAATTAACATTTAGGTCATTTTCGTCCTCCCTAGGCATATTCTTGTCCAATTAGGGTTTTTAACCAATCTTGAGCATCCAATAGGTGTGTTTGTGTCATTGGATGATCAATTAGGTCATTTTCGTCCTCCCTAGGCTTATTCTTGTTCGATTAGGGTTTTTAACCAATCTTGTGCATCCAATAGGTTTGTTTGTGTCATTAGATGATCAATTTGGTCATTTTCGTCCTCCCTAGGCTTATTCTTGTCCAATTAGGGTTTTTAACCAATCTTGTGCATCCAATTGGTGTGTTTGTGTCATTGGATGATCAATTAGGTCATTTTCATCCTCCCTAGGCTTATTCTTGTCCAATTAGGGTTTTTAACCAATCTTGTGCATCCAATAGGTTTGTTTGTGTCATTGGATGATCAATTTGGTCATTTTCGTCCTCCTTAGGCTTATTCTTGTCCAATTAGGGTTTTTCACAAATCTTGTGCATCCAATAGGTGTGTTTGTGTCATTGGATGATCAATTAGGTCATTTTCATCCGCACTAGGCTTATTCTTGTCCAATTAGGGTTTTTAACAAATCTTGTGCATCCAATAGGTTTGTTTGTGTCATTGGATGATCAATTTGGTCATTTTAGTCCTCCCTAGGCTTATTCTTGTCGAATTAGGGTTTTTAACCAATCTTGTGCATCCAATAGGTGTGTTTGTGTCATTGGATGATCAATTAGGTCATTTTCTACCTCCCTAGGCTTATTCTTGTCCAATTAGGGTTTTTAACCAAACTTGTGCATCCAATAGGTGTGTTTGTGTCATTGGATGATCAATTAGGTCATTTTGATCCTCCCTAGGCTTATTCTTGTCCAATTAGGGTTTTTATACAATCTTGTGCATCCAATAAGTTCATTTGTGTCATTGAATTAACATTTAGGTCATTTTCGTCCTCCCTAGTCATATTCTTATCCAGTTAGGGTTTTTAACCAATCTTGTGAATCCAATAGGTGTGTTTGTGTCATTGGATGATCAATTAGGTCATTTCCGTCCTCCCTAGGCTTATTCTTGTTCAATTAGGATTTTTAACCAATCTTGATCATCCAATAGGTGTGTTTGTGTCATTGGATGATCAATTAGGTCATTTTCATCCTCCCTAGGCTTATTCTTGTCCAATTAGGGTTTTTAACCAATCTTGTGCATCCAATAGGTGTGTTTGTGTCATTGGATGATTAATTAGGTCATTTTCGTCCTCCCTAGGCTTATTCTTGTTCAATTAGGGTTTTTAACCAATCTTGTGCATCCAATACGTTTGTTTGTGTCATTGGTTGTTCAATTTGGTTATTTTCGTCCTCCCTAGGCTTATTCTTGTCCAATTAGGGTTTTAAACCAATCTTGTGCATCCAATAGGTGTGTTTGTGTCATTGGATGATCAATTAGGTCATTTTCATCCTGTCTAGGCTTATTCTTGTCCAATTAGGGTTTTTAACCAATCTTGTGCATCCAATAAGTTCATTTGTGTCATTGAATTAACATTTAGGTCATTTTCGTCCTCCCTAGGCTTATTCTTGTTCAATTAGGGTTTTTAACCAATCTTGTGCATCCAATAGGTTTGTTTCTGTCATTGGATGATTAATTAGGTCATTTTCGTCCTCCCTAGGCTTATTCTTGTCCAATTAGGGTTTTTAACCAATCTTGTGCATCCAATAGGTGTGTTTGTGTCATTGGATGATCAATTAGGTCATTTTCTTCCTCCCTAGGCTTATTCTTGTCCAATTAGGGTTTTTAACCAATCTTGTGCATCCAATAGGTGTGTTTGTGTCATTGGATGATCAATTAGGTCATTTTCTTCCTCCCTAGGCTTATTCTCTTCCAATTAGGGTTTTTAACCAATCTTGTGCTTCCAATAGGTGTGTGTGTGTCATTGAATTAATATTTAGGTCATTTTCGTCCTCCCTACGCATATTCTTGTCCAATTAGGGTTTTTAACCAATCTTGAGCTTCCAATAGGTGTGTTAATGACATTGGATGATCAATTAGGTCATTTTCGTCCTCCCTAGGCTTATTCTTGTCCAATTAGGGTTTTTAACCAATCTTGTGCATCCAATAAGTTGAGTTGTTTCATTGGATTAACATTTAGGTCATTTTCATACCCCCTAGGCTTATTCTTGTCCAATTAGGGTTTTTAACCAATGTTGTGCATCCAATAAGTTCATTTGTGTCATTGGATGATCAATTAGGTCATTTTCGTTCTCCCTAGGCTTATTCTTGTCCAATTAGGGTTTTTAACCAATCTTGTGCATCCAATAGGTGTGTTTGTGTCATTGGATGATCAATTAGGTCATTTTCGTCCTCCCTAGGCTTATTCTTGTCCAATTAGGGTTTTTAACCAATCTTGTGCATCCAATAAGTTTGTTTATGTCATTGAATTAATATTTAGGTCATTTTCGTCCACCCTAGGCATATTCTGGTCCAATTAGGGTTTTTAACCAATCTTGTGCATCCAATAGGTGTGTTTGTGTCATTGGATGATCAATTAGGTCATTTTCATCCTCCCTAGGCTTATTCTTGTCCAATTAGGGTTTTTAACCAATCTTGTGCATCCAATAGGTGTGTTTGTGTCATTGGATGATCAATTAGGTCATTTTCGTCCTCCCTAGGCTTATTCTTGTTCAATTAGGGTTTTTAACCAATCTTGTGCATCCAATAGGTTTGTTTGTGTCATTGGATGATCAATTTGGTCATTTTCGACCTCCCTAGGCTTATTCTTGTCCAATTAGGGTTTTTAACCAATCTTGTGCATCCAATAAGTTCATTTGTGTCATTGAATTAACATTTAGTTCATTTTCGTCCTCCCTAGGCTTATTCTTGTTCAATTAGGGTTTTTAACCAAACTTGTGCATCCAATAGGTTTGTTTGTGTCATTGGATGATTAATTAGGTCATTTTCGTCCTCCCTAGGCTTAATTTTGTCCAATTAGGGTTTTTAACCAATCTTGTGCATCCAATAGGTGTGTTTGTGTCATTGGATGATCAATTAGGTCATTTTCTTCCTCCCTAGGCTTATTCTTGTCCAATTAGGGTTTTTAACCAATCTTGTGCATCCAATAGGTGTGTTTGTGTCATTGGATGATCAATTAGGTCATTTTTTGTCCTCCCTAGGCTTATTCTTGTCCAATTAGGGTTTTTAACCAATCTTGTGCATAGGTGTGTTTGTGTCATTGGATTATCAATTAGGTCATTTTCGTCCTCCCTAGGCTTATTCTTGTCCAATTAGGGTTTTTAACCAATCTTGTGCATCCAATAAGTTCATTTGTGTCATTGGATGATCAATTAGGTCATTTTCGTCCTCCCTAGGCATATTCTTGTCCAACTAGGGTTTTTAACCAATCTTGTGCATCCAATAGGTGTGTTTGTGTCATTGGATGATCAATTAGGTCATTTTCTTCCTCCCTAGGCTTATTCTTGTCCAATTAGGGTTTTTAACCAATCTTGTGCATCCAATAGGTGTGTTTGTGTCATTGGATTAACATTTAGGTCATTTTCGTCGTCCCTAGGCTTATTCTTGTCCAATTAGGGTTTTTAACCAATCTTGTGCATCCAATAAGTTCATTTGTGTCATTGGATTAACATTTAGGTCATTTTCGTCCTCCCTAGGCATATTCTTGTCCAATTAGAGTTTTAGACTAATCTTGTGCATCCAATAGGTGTGTTTGTGTCATTGGATGATCAATTAGGTCATTTTCGTCCTCCCTAGGCTTATTCTTGTCCAATTAGGGTTTTTAACCAATCTTGTGCATCCAATAGGTGTGTTTGTGTCATTGGATGATCAATTAGGTCATTTTCGTCCTCCCTAGGCTTATTCTTGTCCAATTAGGGTTTTTAACCAATCTTGTGCATCCAAAAGGTGTGTTTGTGTCATTGGATGATCAATTAGGTCATTATCGTCCTCCCTAGACTTATTCTTGTCCAATTAGGGTTTTTAACCAATCTTGTGCATCCAATAGGTGTGTTTGTGTCATTGGATGATCAATTAGGTCATTTTCGTCCTCCCTAGGCTTATTCTTGTCCAATTAGGGTTTTTAACCAATCTTGTGCATCCGATAAGTTTGTTTGTGTCATTGAATTAATATTAGGGTTTTTAACCAATCTTGTGCATCCAATAGGTGTGTTTGTGTCATTGGATGATCAATTAGGTCATTTTCGTCCTCCTTAGGCTTATTCTTGTCCAATTAGGGTTTTTAACCATTCTTGTGCATCCAATAAGTTGAGTTGTGTCATTGGATTAACATTTAGGTCATATTCGTCCTCCCTAGGCTTATTCTTGTCCAATTAGGGTTTTTAACCAATCTTGTGCATCCAATAGGTGTGTTTGTGTCATTGGATGATCAATTAGGTCATTTTCGTCCACCCTAGGCTTATTCTTGTCCAATTAGGGTTTTTAACAAATCTTGTGCATCCAATAGGTGTGTTTCTGTCATTGGATGATCAATTAGGTCATTTTCGTCCTCCCTAGGCTTATTCTTGTCCAACTAGGGTTTTTAACCAATCTTGTGCATCCAATTGGTGTGTTTGTGTCATTGGATGATCAATTAGGTTATTTTCGTCCTCCCTAGGCTTATTCTTGTCCAATTAGGGTGTTTAACCAATCTTGTGCATCCAATAGGTGTGTTTGTGTCATTGGATGATCAATTAGGTCATTTTCTTCCTCCCTAGGCTTATTCTTGTCCAATTAGGGTTTTTAACCAATCTTGTGCATCCAATAGGTGTGTTTGTGTCATTGGATGATCAATTAGGTCATTTTCGTCCTCCCTAGGCTTATTCTTGTCCAATTAGGGTTTTTAACAAATCTTGTGCATCCAATAGGTGTGTTTGTGTTATTGGATGATCAATTAGGTCATTTTCGTCCTCCCTAGGCTTATTCTTGTCCAACTAGGGTTTTTAACCAATCTTCTGCATCCAATAGGTGTGTTTGTGTCATTGGATGATCAATTAGGTCATTTTCGTCCTCCCTAGGCTTATTCTTGTCCAACTAGGGTTTTTAACCAATCTTGTGCATCCAATAGGTGTGTTTGTGTCATTGGATGATCAATTAGGTCATTTTCGTCCTCCCTACGCTTATTCTTGTCCAATTAGGGTTTTTAACCAATCTTGTGCATCCAATAAGTTCATTTGTGTCATTGGATGATCAATTAGGTCATTTTCATCCTCCCTAGGCTTATTCTTGTCCAATTACGGTTTTTAACCAATCTTGTGCATCCAATAGGTGTGTTTGTGTCATTGGATGATCAATTAGGTCATTTTCGTCCTCCCTAGGCTTATTCTTGTTCAATTAGGGTTTTTAACCAATCTTGTGTATCCAATAGGTTTGTTTGTGTCATTGGATGATCAATTTGGTCATTTTCGTCCTCCCTAGGCTTATTCTTGTCCAATTAGGGTTTTTAACCAATCTTGTGCATCCAATAGGTGTGTTTGTGTCATGGGATGATCAATTAGGTCATTTTCATCCTCCCTAGGCTTATTCTTGTCCAATTAGGGTTTTTAACCAATCTTGTGCATCCAATAAGTTCATTTTTGTCACTGAATTAACATTCAGGTCATTTTTGTCCTCCCTAGGCATATTCTTGTCCAATTAGGGTTTTTATCCAATCTTGTGCATCCAATAGGTGTGTTTGTGTCATTGGATGACCATTTAGGTCATTTTCGTCCTCCCGAGGCTTATTCTCGACCAATTAGGGGTTTTAACCAATCTTGTGCATCCAACAAGTTCATTTGTGTCATTGGATTAACATTTAGGTCAATTTTGTCCTCCCTAGGCATATACTTGTCCAATTAGGGTTTTTAACCAATCTTGAGCATCCAATAGGTGTGTTTGTGTCATTGGATGATCAATTACGTCATTTTCGTCCTCCCTAGGCTTATTCTTGTTCAATTAGGGTTTTTAACCAATCTTGTGCATCCAATAGGTTTGTTTGTGTCATTGGATGATTAATTAGGTCATTTTCGTCCTCCCTAGGCTTATTCTTGTCCAATTAGGGTTTTTAACCAATCTTGTGCATCCAATAGGTGTGTTTGTGTCATTGGATGATCAATTAGGTCATTTTCTTCCTCCCTATGCTTATTCTTGTCCAATTAGGGCTTTTAACCAACCTTGTGCATCCAATAGGTGTGTTTGTGTCATTGGATGATCAATTAGGTCATTTTCGTCCTCCCTAGGCTTATTCTTGTTCAATTAGGGGTTTTAACCAATCTTGTGCATCCAATAGGTGTATTTGTGTCATTGGATGATCAATTAGGTCATTTTCATCCTCCCTAGGCTTATTCTTGTCCAATTAGGGTTTTTAACCAATCGTGTGCATCCAATAGGTGTGTTTGTGTCATTGGATGATCAATTAGGTCATTTTCGTCCTTCCTAGGCTTATTCTTGTTCAATTAGGGTTTTTAACCAATCTTGTGCATTCAATAGGTTTGTTTGTGTCATTGGAGGATCAATTTGGTCATTTTCGTCCTCCCTAGGCTTATTCTTGTCCAATTAGGGTTTTTAACCAATCTTGTGCATCCAATCGGTGTGTTTGTGTCATTGGATGATCAATTAGGTCATTTTGATCCTCCCTAGGCTTATTCTTGTCCAATTAGGGTTTTTAACCAATCTTGTGCATCCAATAAGTTCATTTGTGTCATTGAATTAACATTTAGGTCATTTTTGTCCTCCCTAGGCATATTCTTGTCCAATTAGGGTTTTTATCCAATCTTGTGCATCCAATAGGTGTGTTTGTGTCATTGGATGACCATTTAGGTCATTTTCGTCCTCCCGAGGCTTATTCTCGACCAATTAGGGTTTTTAACCAATCTTGTGCATCCAATAAGTTCATTTGTGTCATTGGATTAACATTTAGGTCATTTTCGTCCTCCCTAGGCATATTCTTGTCCAATTAGGGTTTTTAACCAATCTTGAGCATCCAATAGGTGTGTTTGTGTCATTGGATGATCAATTAGGTCATTTTCGTCCTCCCTAGGCTTATTCTTGTCCAATTAGGGATTTTAACCAATCTTGTGCATCCAATTGGTGTGTTTGTGTCATTGGATGATCAATTACGTCATTTTCGTCCTCCCTAGGCTTATTCTTGTTCAATTAGGGTTTTTAACCAATCTTGTGCATCCAATAGGTTTGTTTGTGTCATTGGATGATTAATTAGGTCATTTTCGTCCTCCCTTGGCTTATTCTTGTCCAATTAGGGTTTTTAACAAATCTTGTGCATCCAATAGGTGTTTTTGTGTCAATGGATGATCAATTAGGTCATTTTCGTCCTCCCGAGGCTTATTCTCGACCAATTAGGGTTTTTAACCAATCTTGTGCATCCAATAAGTTCATTTGTGTCATTGGATTAACATTTAGGTCATTTTCGTCCTCCCTAGGCATATTCTTGTCCAATTAGGGTTTTTAACCAATCTTGTGCATCCAATAGGTGTGTTTGTGTCATTGGATGATCAATTAGGCAATTTTCGTCCTCCCTAGGCTTATTCTTGTCCAATTAGGGTTTTTAACCAATCTTGTGCATCCAATAGGTGTGTTTGTGTCATTGGATGATCAATTAGGTCATTTTCGTCCTCCCTAGGCTTATTCTTGTCCAATTAGGGTTTTTAACCAATCTTGTGCATCCAATAGGTTTGTTTGTGTCATAGAATTAATATTTAGGTCATTTTCGTCCTC
Source organism: Cicer pinnatifidum (assembly GCA_037974775.1). Classification (NCBI taxonomy): domain Eukaryota; kingdom Viridiplantae; phylum Streptophyta; class Magnoliopsida; order Fabales; family Fabaceae; genus Cicer; species Cicer pinnatifidum. Next base: position 29,185 of record JBBPBR010001855.1, on the reverse strand, counting down.
CCTAGGCTTATTCTTGTCTAATTAGGGTTTTTAACCAATCTTGTGCATCCAATAACTTTGATTGTGTCATTGAATTAATATTTAGGTCATTTTCGTCCTCCCTAGGCATATTCTTGTCCAATTAGGGTTTTTAACCAATCTTGTGCATCCAATAGGTGTGTTTGTGGCAATGGATGATCAACTAGGTCATTTTCGTCTTCCCTAGGCTTATTCTTGTCCAATTAGGGTTTTTAACCAATCTTGTGCATCCAATAGGTGTGTTTGTGTCATTGGATGATCAATTAGGTCATTTTCGTCCTCCCTAGGCTTATTCTTGTCCAATTAGGGTTTTTAACCAATCTTGTGCATCCAATAAGTTGAGTTGTGTCATTGGATTAACATTTAGGTCATTTTCGTTCTCCCTAGGCATATTCTTGTCCAATTAGGGTTTTTAACCCATCTTGTGCATCGAATAAGTTCATTTGTGTTATTGGATTAACATTTAGGTCATATTCGTCCTCCCTAGGCATATTGTTGTCCAATTAGGGTTTTTAACCAATCTTGTGCATCCAATAGGTGTGTTTGTGTCATTGGATGATCAATTAGGTCATTTTCGTCCTCCCTAGGCTTATTCTTGTCCAATTAGGGTTTTTAACCAATCTTGTGCATCCAATAACTTTGTTTGTGTCATTGAATTAATATTTAGGTCATTTTCGTCCTCCCTAGGCATATTCTTGTCCAATTAGGGTTTTTAATCAATCTTGTGCACCCAATAGGTGTGTTTGTGTCATTGGATGATCAATTTGGTCATTTTCGTCCTCCATAGGCTTATTCTTGTCCAATTAGGGTTTTTAACCAATCTTGTGCATCCAATATGTGTGTTTTTGTCATTGGATAATAAATTAGGTCATTTTCTTCCTCCCCAGGCTTATTCTTGTCCAATTAGGGTTTTCAACCAATCTTGTGCATCCAATAGAAGTGTTTGTGTCATTGGATGATCAATTAGGTCATTTTCGTCCTCTCTAGGCTTATTCTTGTCCAATTAGTGTTTTTAACCAATCTTGTGCATCCAATAGGTGTGTTTGTGTCATTGGATGATCAATTAGGTCATTTTCGTCCTCCCTAGGCATATTCTTGTCCAGTTAGGGTTTTTAACCAATCTTGTGCATCCAATAGGTGTGTTTGTGTCATTGGATGATCAATTAGGTCATTTTCGTCCTCCCTAGGCTTATTCTTGTCCAATTAGGGTTTTTAACCAATCTTGTGCATCCAATAAGTTCATTTGTGTCATTGGATGGTCAATTAGGTCATTTTCGTCCTCCCTAGGCATATTCTTGTCCAACTAGGGTTTTTAACCAATCTTGTGCATCCAATAGGTGTGTTTGTGTCATTGGATGATCAATTAGGTCATTTTCTTCCTCCCTAGGCTTATTCTTGTCCAATTAGGGTTTTTAACCAATCTTGTGCATCCAATAGGTGTGTTTGTGTCATTGGATGATCAATTAGGTCATTTTCGTCCTCCCTAGGCTTATTCTTGTCCAATTAGGGTTTTTAACCAATCTTGTGCATTCAATAAGTTCATTTGTGTCATTGGATTAACATTTAGGTCATTTTCGTCCTCGCTAGGCATATTCTTGTCCAATTAGGGTTTTTAACCAATCTTGTGCATCCAATAGGTGTGTTTGTGTCATTGGATGATCAATTAGGTCATTTTCGTCCTCCCTAGGCTTATTCTTGTCCAATTAGGGTTTTTAACCAATCTTGTGCATCCAATAAGTTTGTTTGTGTCATTGAATTAATATTTAGGTCATTTTCGTCCTCCCTAGGCATATTCTTGTCCAATTTGGGTTTTTAACCAATCTTGTGCATCCAATAGGTGTGTTTGTGTCATTGGATGATCAATTAGTTCATTTTTGTCCTCCCTGGGCATATTCTTGTCCAATTAGGGTTTTTAACCAATCTTGTGCTTCCAATAGGTGTGTTTGTGTCATTAGATGATCAATTAGGTCATTCTGGTCCTCCTTGGCTTATTCTTGTCCAATTAGGGTTTTTAACCAATCTTGTGCATCCAATAGGTGTGTTTGTGTCATTGGATGATCAATTAGGTCATTTTCGTCCTCCCTAGGCTTATTCTTGTCCAATTAGGGTTTTTAACCAATCTTGTGCATCCAATAGGTGTGTTTGTGTCATTGGACGATCAATTAGGTCATTTTCGTCCTCCCTAGGCATATTCTTGTCCAACTAGGGTTTTAAACCAATCTTGTGCATCCAATAGGTGTGTTTGTGTCATTGGATGATCAATTAGGTCATTTTCGTCCTCCCTAGGCTTTTTCTTGTCCAATTAGGGTTTTTAACCAATCTTGTGCATCCAATAGGTGTGTTTGTGTCATTGGATGATCAATTAGGTCATTTTCGTCCTCCCTAGGCTTATTCTTGTCCAATTAGGGTTTTTAACCAATCTTGTGCATCCAATAACTTTGTTTGTGTCATTGAATTAATATTAATGTCATTTTCGTCCTCCCTAGGCATATTCTTGTCCAATTAGAGTTTTTAACCAATCTTGTGCATCCAATAAGTTGAGTTGTGTCATTGGATTAACATTTAGGTCATTTTCGTCCTCCCTAGGCATATTCTTGTCCAATTAGGGTTTTTAACCAATCTTGTGCATCCAATAGGTGTGTTTGTGTCATTGGATGATCAATTAGGTCATTTTCGTCCTCCCTAGGCTTATTCTTGTCCAATTAGGGTTTTTAACCAATCTTGTGCATCCAATAGGTGTGTTTGTGTCATTGGATGATCAATTAGGTCATTTTCGTCCTCCCTAGGCTTATTCTTGTCCAATTAGGGTTTTTAACCATTCTTGTGCATCCAATAGGTGTGTTTGTGTCATTGGATGATCAATTAGGTCATTGTTGTCCTCCCTAGGCTTATTCTTGTCCAATTAGGGTTTTTAACCAATCTTGTGCATCCAATAGGTGTGTTTGTGTCATTGGATGATCAATTAGGTCATTTTCGTCCTCCCTAGGCTTATTCTTGTCCAATTAGGGTTTTTAACCAATCTTGTGCATCCAATAGGAGTGTTTGTGTCATTGGATGATTATTTAGGTCATTTTCGTCCTCCCTAGGCATATTCTTGTCCAATTAGGGTTTTTAACCAATCTTGTGCATCCAATAGGTGTGTTTGTGTCATTGGATGATCAATTAGGTCATTTTCGTCCTCCCTAGGCTTATTCTTGTCCAATTAGGGTTTTTAACCAATCTTGTGCATCCAATAAGTTCATTTGTGTCATTGAATTAACATTTAGGTCATTTTCGTCCTCCCTATGCATATTCTTGTCCAATTAGGGTTTTTAACCAATCTTGTGCATCCAATAGGTGTGTTTGTGTCATTGGATGATCAATTAGGTCATTTTCGTCCTCCCTAGGCTTATTCTTGTCCAATTAGGTTTTTAACCAATCTTGTGCATCCAATAGGTGTGTTTGTGTCATTGGATGATCAATTAGGTTATTTTCGTCCTCCCTAGGCATATTCTTGTCCAATTAGGGCTTTTAACGAATCTTGTGCATCCAATAGGTGTGTTTGTGTCATTGGATGATCAATTAGGTCATTTTCATCCTCCCTAGGCTTATTCTTGTCCAATTAGGGTTTTTAACCAATCTTGTGCATCCAATAGGTGTGTTTGTGTCATTGGATGATCAATTAGGTCATTTTCGTCCTCCCTAGGCTTATTCTTGTCCAATTAGGGTTTTTAACCAATCTTGTGCATCCAATAAGTTGAGTTGTGTCATTGGATTAACATTAAGGTCATTTTCATTCTCCCTAGGCTTATTCTTGTCCAATTAGGGTTTTTAACCAATCTTGTGCATCCAATAGGTGTGTTTGTGTCATTGGATGATCAATTAGGTCATTTTCGTCCTCCCTAGGCTTATTCTTGTCCAATTAGGGTTTTTAACCAATCTTGTGCATCCAATAGGTGTGTTTGTGTCATTGGATGATCAATTAGGTCATTTTCGTCCTCCCTAGGCTTATTCTTGTCCAATTAGGGTTTTTAACCAATCTTGTGCATCCAATAGGTGTGTTTGTGTCATTGGATGATCAATTAGGTCATTTTCGCCCTCCATAGGCATATTCTTGTCCAATTAGGGATTTTAACCAATCTTGTGCATCCAATAGGTGTGTTTGTGTCATTGGATGATCAATTAGGTCATTTTCGTCCTCCCTAGGCTTATTCTTGTCCGATTAGGGTTTTTAACCAATCTTGTGCATCCAATAGGTGTGTTTGTGTCATTGGATGATCAATTAGGTCATTTTCGTCCTCCCTAGGCTTATTCTTGTCCAATTAGCGTTTTTAACCAATCTTGTGCATCCAATTGGTGTGTTTGTGTCCTTGGATTATCAATTACGTCATTTTCGTCCTCCCTAGGCTTATTCTTGTTCAATTAGGGTTTTTAACCAATCTTGTGCATCTAATAGGTTTGTTTGTGTCATTGGATGATTAATTAGGTCATTTTCGTCCTCCCTTGGCTTATTCTTGTCCAATTAGGGTTTTTAACCAATCTTGTGCATCCAATAGGTGTGTTTGTGTCAATGGATGATCAATTAAGTCATTTTCTTCCTCCCTAGGCTTATTCTTGTCCAATTAGGGTTTTTAACCAATCTTGTGCATCCAATAGGTGTGTTTGTGTCATTGGTTGATCAATTAGGTCATTTTGATCCTCCCTAGGCTTATTCTTGTCCAATTAGGGTTTTTAACCAATCTTGTGCATCCAATAAGTTCATTTGTGTCATTGAATTAACATTTAGGTCATTTTCGTCCTCCCTAGTCATATTCTTATCCAATTAGGGTTTTTAACCAATCTTGTGCATCCAATAGGTGTGTTTGTGTCATTGGATGATCAATTAGGTCATTTTTGTGCTCCCTATGCTTATTCTTGTTCAATTAGGGTTTTTAACCAATCTTGTGCATCCAATAGGTGTGTTTGTGTCATTGGATGATCAATTAGGTCATTTTCATCCTCCCTAGGCTTATTCTTGTCCAATTACGGTTTTTAACCAATCTTGTGCATCCAATAGGTGTGTTTGTGTCATTGGATGATCAATTAGGTCATTTTCGTCCACCCTAGGCTTATTCTTGTTCAATTAGGGTTTTTAACCAATCTTGTGTATCCAATAGGTTTCTTTGTGTCATTGGATGATCAATTTGGTCATTTTCGTCTTCCCTAGGCTTATTCTTGTCCAATTAGGGTTTTTAACCAATCTTGTGCATCCAATAGGTGTGTTTGTGTCATGGGATGATCAATTAGGTCATTTTCATCCTCCCTAGGCTTATTCTTGTCCAATTAGGGTTTTTAACCAATCTTGTGCATCCAATAAGTTCATTTTTGTCATTGAATTAACATTCAGGTCATTTTTGTCCTCCCTAGGCATATTCTTGTCCAATTAGGGTTTTTATCCAATCTTGTGCATCCAATAGGTGTGTTTGTGTCATTGGATGACCATTTAGGTCATTTTCGTCCTCCCGAGGCTTATTCTCGACCAATTAGGGGTTTTAACCAATCTTGTGCATCCAACAAGTTCATTTGTGTCATTGGATTAACATTTAGGTCATTTTTGTCCTCCCTAGGCATATACATGTCCAATTAGGGTTTTTAACCAATCTTGAGCATCCAATAGGTGTGTTTGTGTCATTGGTTGATCAATTAGGTCATTTTCGTCCTCCCTAGGCTTATTCTTGTCCAATTAGGGTTTTTAACCAATCTTGTGCATCCAATAGGTGTGTTTGTGTCATTGGATGATCAATTACGTCATTTTCGTCCTCCCTAGGCTTATTCTTGTTCAATTAGGGTTTTTAACCCATCTTGTGCATCCAATAGGTTTGTTTGTGTCATTGGATGATTAATTAGGTCATTTTCGTCCTCCCTAGGCTTATTCTTGTCCAATTAGGGTTTTTAACCAATCTTGTGCATCCAATAGGTGTGTTTGTGTCATTGGATGATCAATTAGGTCATTTTCATCCTCCCTAGGCTTACTCTTGTCCAATTAGAGTTTTTAACCAATCTTGTGCATCCAATAGGTGTGTTTGTGTCATTGAATTAACATTTAGGTCATTTTCGTCCTCCCTAGTCATATTCTTATCCAATTAGGTTTTTTAACCAATCTTGTGCATCCAATAGGTGTGTTTGTGTCATTGGATGATCAATTAGGTCATTTTCATCCTCCCTAGGCTTACTCTTGTCCAATTAGAGTTTTTAACCAATCTTGTGCATCCAATAGGTGTGTTTGTGTCATTGGATGATCAATTAGGTCATTTTGATCCTCCCTAGGCTTATTCTTGTCCAATTAGGGTTTTTAACCAATCTTGTGCATCCAATAAGTTCATTTGTGTCATTGAATTAACATTTAGGTCATTTTCGTCCTCCCTAGTCATATTCTTATCCCATTATGGTTTTTAACCAATCTTGTGCATCCAATAGGTGTGTTTGTGTCATTGGATGATCAATTAGGTCATTTTCGTCCTCCCTAGGCTTATTCTTGTTCAATTAGGGTTTTTAACCAATCTTGTGCATCCAATAGGTGTGTTTGTGTCATTGGATGATCAATTAGGTCATTTTCATCCTCCCTAGGCTTATTCTTGTCCAATTAGGGTTTTTAACCAATCTTGTGCATCCAATAAGTGTGTTTGTGTCATTGGACGATCAATTAGGTCATTTTCGTCCTCCCTAGGCTTATTCTTGTTCAATTAGGGTTTTTAACCAATCTTGTGCATCCAATAAGTTTGTTTGTGTCATTGGATGATCAATTTGGTCATTTTCGTCCTCCCTTGGCTTATTCTTGTCCAATTAGGGTTTTTAACCAATCTTGTGCATCCAATAGATGTGTTTGTGTCATTGCATGATCAATTAGGTCATTTTCATCCTCCCTAGGCTTATTCTTGTCCAATTAGGGTTTTTAACCAATCTTGTGCATCCAATAAGTTCATTTTTGTCATTGAATTAACATTTAGGTCATTTTCGTCCTCCCTAGTCATATTCTTATCCAATTAGGGTTTTTAACCAATCTTGTGCATCCAATAGGTGTGTTTGTGTCATTGGATGATCAATTAGGTCATTTTCGTCATCCCTAGGCTTATTCTTGTCCAATTAGGGTTTTTAACCAATCTTGTGCATCCAATAGGTGTGTTTGTGTCATTGGATGATCAATTAGGTCATTTTCGTCATCCCTAGGCTTATTCTTGTCCAATTAGGGTTTTTAACCAATCTTGTGCATCCAATAGGTGTGTTTGTGTCATTGGATGATCAATTAGGTCATTTTCGTCCTCCATAGGCTTATTCTTGTCCAATTAGGGTTTTTAACCAATCTTGTGCATCCTATAAGTTGAGTTGTGTCATTGGATTAACATTTAGGTCGTTTTCGTCCTCCCTAGGCTTATTCTTGTCCAATTAGGGTTTTTAACCAATCTTGTGCATCCAATAAGTTGAGTTGTGTCATTGGATTAACATTTAGGTCATTTTCGTCATCCCTAGGCTTATTCTTGTCCAATTAGGGTTTTTAACCAATCTTGTGCATCCAATAGGTGTGTTTGTGTCATTGGATGATCAATTAGGTCATTTTCGTCCTCCCTAGGCTTATTCTTGTCCAATTAGGGTTTTTAACCAATCTTGTGCATCCAATAAGTTGAGTTGTGTCATTGGATTAACATTTAGGTAATTTTCGTCCTCCATAGGCTTATTCTTGTCCAATTAGAGTTTTTAACCAATCTTGTGCATCCAATAAGTTCATTTGTGTCATTGGATTAACATTTAGGTCATTTTCGCCCTCCCTAGGCATATTCTTGTCCAATTAGGGTTTTTAACCAATCTTGTGCATCCAATAGGTGTGTTTGTGTCATTGGATGATCAATTAGGTCATTTTCGTCCTTTCTATGCTTATTCTTGTCCAATTAGGATTTTTAACCAATCTTGTGCATCCAATAAGTTCATTTCTGTCATTGGATGATCAATTAGGTCATTTTCGTCCTCCCTAGGCATATTCTTGTCCAACTAGGGTTTTAAACCAATCTTGTGCATCTAATAGGCGTATTTGTGTCATTGGATGATCAATTAGGTCATTTTCGTCCTCCCTAGGCTTATTCTTGTCCAATTAGGGTTTTTAACCAATCTTGTGCATCCAATAGGTGTGTTTGTGTCATTGGATGATCAATTAGGTCATTTTCGTCCTCCCTAGGCTTATTCTTGTCCAATTAGGGTTTTTAACCAATCTTGTGCATCCAATAGGTGTGTTTGTGCTATTGGATGATCAGTTAGGTCATTTTCGTCCTCCCTATGCATATTCTTGTCCAATTAGGGTTTTTAACCAATCTTGTGCATCCAATAGGTGTGTTTGTGTCATTGGATGATCAATTAGGTCATTTTCGTCCTCCCTAGGCTTATTCTTGTCCAATTAGGGTTTTTAACCAATCTTGTGCATCCAATAGGTGTGTTTATGTCATTGGATGCTCAATTAGGTCATTTTTGTCCTCCCTAGGCTTATTCTTGTCCAATTAGGGTTTTTAACCAATCTTGTGCATCCAATAGGTGTGTTTGTGTCATTGGATGATCAATTAGGTCATTTTCGTCCTCCCTAGGCTTATTCTTGTCCAATTAGGGTTTTTAACCAATCTTGTGCATCCAATAGGAGTGTTTGTGTCATTGGATGATTATTTAGGTCATTTTCGTCCTCCCTAGGCATATTCTTGTCCAATTAGGGTTTTTAACCAATCTTGTGCATCCAATAGGTGTGTTTGTGTCATTGGATGATCAATTAGGTCATTTTCGTCCTCCCTAGGCTTATTCTTGTCCAATTAGGGTTTTTAACCAATCTTGTGCATCCAATAGGTGTGTTTGTGTCATTGGATGATCAATTAGGTCATCTTCGTCCTCCCTAGGCTTATCCTTGCCCAATTAGGGTTTTTAACCAATCTTGTGCATCCAATAAGTTGAGTTGTGTCATTGGATTAACATTTAGGTAATTTTCGTCCTCCCTAGGCTTATTCTTGTCCAATTAGGGTTTTTAACCAATCTTGTGCATCCAATAAGTTCATTTGTGTCATTGGATTAACATTTAGGTCATTTTCGTCCTCCCTAGGCATATTCTTGTCCAATTAGGGTTTTTAACCAATCTTGTGCATCCAATAGGTGTGTTTGTGACATTGGATGATCAATTAGGTCATTTTCATCCTCCCTAGGCTTATTCTTGTCCAATTAGGGTTTTTAACCAATCTTGTGCATCCAATAGGTGTGTTTGTGTCATTGGATGATCAATTAGGTCATTTTCGTCCTCCCTAGGCTTATCCTTGTCCAATTAGGGTTTTTAACCAATCTTGTGCATCCAATAGGTGTGTTTGTGTCATTGGATGATCAATTAGGTCATTTTCGTCCTCCCTAGGCTTATTCTTGTCCAATTAGGGTTTTTAACCAATCTTGTGCATCCAATAAGTTCATTTTTGTCATTGGATTAACATTTAGGTCATTTTCGTCCTCCGTAGGCATATTCTTGTCCAATTAGGGTTTTTAACCAATCTTGTGCTTCCAATAGGTGTGTTTGTGTCATTGGATGATCAATTAGGTCATTTTCATCCTCCCAAGGCTTATTCTTTACCCAATTAGGGTTTTTAACCAATCTTGTGCATCCAATAAGTTTGTTTATGTCATTGAATTAATATTTAGGTCATTTTCGTCCTCCCTAGGCATATTCTTGTCCAATTAGGGTTTTTAACCAATCTTGTGCATCCAATAGGTGTGTTTGTGTCATTGGATGATCAATTAGGTCATTTTTGTCCTCCCTAGGCATATTCTTGTCCAATTAGGGTTTTTAACCAATTTTGTGCATCCAATAAGTTTGTTTATGTCATTGAATTAATATTTAGGTCATTTTCGTCCTCCCTAGGCATATTCTTGTCCAATTAGGGTTTTTAACCAATCTTGTGCATCCAATAGGTGTGTTTGTGTCATTGGATGATCAATTAGGTCATTTTCGTCCTCCCTAGGCTTATTCTTGTCCAATTAGGGTTTTTAACCAATCTTGTGCATCCAATAAGTTCTTTTGTGTCATTGGATTAACATTTAGGTCATTTTCATCCTCCCTAGGCATATTCTTGTCCAATTAGGGTTTTTAACCAATCTTGTGCATCCAATAGGTGTGTTTGTGTCATTGGATGATCAATTAGGTCATTTTCTTCCTCCCTATGCTTATTCTTGTCCAATTAGGGTTTTTAACCAATCTTGTGTATCCAATAAGTTTGTTTGTTTCATTGAATTAATATTTAGGTCATTTTCGTCCTCCCTAGGCTTAATCTTGTCCAATAAGGGTTTTTAACCAATCTTGTGCATCCAATAAGTTCATTTGTGTCATTGCATGATCAATTAGGTCATTTTCGTCCTCCCTAGGCTTATTCATGTCCAATTAGGGTTTTTAACCAATCTTGTGCATCCAATAAGTTCATTTGTGTCATTGGATTAACATTTAGGTCATTTTCGTCCTCCCTAGGCTTATTCTTGTCCAATTAGGGTTTTTAACCAATCTTGTGCATCCAATAGGTGTGTTTGTGTCATTGGATGATCAATTAGGTCATTTTCGTCCTCCCTAGGCATATTCTTGTCCAATTAGGGTTTTTAACCAATCTTGTGCATCCAATAGGTGTGTTTGTGGCAATGGTTGATCAATTAGGTCATTTTCGTCCTCCCTAGGCTTATTCTTGTCCAATTAGGTTTTTTAACAATTCTTGTGCATCCAATAGGTGTGTTTGTGTCATTGGATGATCAATTAGGCCATTTTTGTCCTCCCTAGGCTTATTCTTGTCCAATTAGGGTTTTTAACCAATCTTGTGCATCCAATAAGTTCATTTGTGTCATTGGATTAACATTTAGGTCATTTTCGTCCTCCCTAGGCTTATTCTTGTCCAATTAGGGTTTTTAACCAATCTTGTGCATCCAATACGTGTGTTTGTGTCATTGGATGATCAATTAGGTCATTTTGATCCTCCCTAGGCTTATTCTTGTCCAATTAGGGTTTTTAACCAATCTTGTGCATCCAATAAGTTCATTTGTGTCATTGAATTAACATTTAGGTCATTTTCGTCCTCCCTAGTCATATTCTTATCCAATTAGGGTTTTTAACCAATCTTGAGCATCCAATAGGTGTGTTTGTGTCATTGGTTGATCAATTAGGTCATTTTCGTCCTCCCTAGGCTTATTCTTGTCCAATTAGGGTTTTTAACCAATCTTGTGCATCCAATAGGTGTGTTTGTGTCATTGGATGATCAATTAGATCATTTTCATCCTCCCTAGGCTTATTCTTGTCCAATTAGGGTTTTTAACCAATCTTGTGCATCCAATAAGTGTGTTTGTGTCATTGGATGATCAATTAGGTCATTTTCGTCCTCCCTAGGCTTATTCTTGTTCAATTAGGGTTTTTAACCAATCTTGTGCATCCAATAGGTTTGTTTGTGTCATTGGATGATCAATTTGGTCATTTTCGTCCTCCCTTGGCTTATTCTTGTCCAATTAGGGTTTTTAACCAATCTTGTGCATCCAATAGATGTGTTTGTGTCATTGCATGATCAATTAGGTCATATTCATCCTCCCTAGGCTTATTCTTGTCCAATTAGGGTTTTTAACCAATCTTGTGCATCCAATAAGTTCATTTTTGTCATTGAATTAACATTTAGGTCATTTTTGTCCTCCCTAGGCATATTCTTGTCCAATTAGGGTTTTTATCCAATCTTGTGCATCCAATAGGTGTGTTTGTGTCATTGGATGACCATTTAGGTCATTTTCGTCCTCCCGAGGCTTATTCTCGACCTATTAGGGTTTTTAACCAATCTTGTGCATCCAATAAGTTCATTTGTGTCATTGAATTAACATTTAGGTCATTTTTGTCCTGCCTAGGCATATTCTTGTCCAATTAGGGTTTTTATCCAATCTTGTGCATGCAATAGGTGTGTTTGTGTCATTGGATGACCATTTAGGTCATTTTCGTCCTCCCGAGGCTTATTCTCGACTAATTAGGGTTTTTAACCAATCTTGGGCATCCAATAAGTTCATTTGTGTCATTGGGTTAACATTTAGGTCATTTTCGTCCTCCCTAGGCATATTCTTGTCCAATTAGGGATTTTACCCAATCTTGAGCATCCAATAGGTGTGTTTGTGTCATTGGATGATCAATTAGGTCATTTTCGTCATCCCTAGGCTTATTCTTGTCCAATTAGGGTTTTTAACCAATCTTGTGCATCCAATAGGTGTGTTTGTGTCATTGGATGATCAATTAGGTCATTTTCGTCCTCCCTAGGCTTATTCTTGTTCAATTAGGGTTTTTAACCAATCTTGTGCATCCAATAGGTGTGTTTGTGTCATTGGATGATCAATTAGGTCATTTTCATCCTCCCTAGGCTTATTCTTGTCCAATTTGGATTTTTAACCAACCTTGTGCATCCAATAGGTGTGTTTGTGCCATTGGATGATCAATTAGGTCATTTTGATCCTCCCTAGGCTTATTCTTGTCCAATTAGGGTTTTTAACCAATCTTGTGCATCCAATAAGTTCATTTGTGTCATTGAATTAACATTTAGGTCATTTTCGTCCTCCCTAGGCATATTTTTGTCCAATTAAGGTTTTTAACCAATCTTGAGCATCCAATAGGTGTGTTTGTGTCATTGGATGATCAATTAGGTCATTTTCGTCCTCCCTAGGCTTATTCTTGTTCAATTAGGGTTTTTAACCAATCTTGTGCATCCAATAGGTGTGTTTGTGTCATTGGATGATCAATTAGGTCATTTTCATCCTCCCTAGGCTTATTCTTGTCCAATTAGGGTTTTAAACCAATCTTGTGCATCCAATAGGTGTGTTTGTGTCATTGGATGATCAATTAGGTCATTTTCGTCCTCCCTAGGCTTATTCTTGTCCAATTAGAGTTTTTAACCAATCTTGTGCATCCAATAGGTGTGTTTGTGTCATTGGATGATCAATTAGGTCATTTTCGTCCTCCCTAGTCTTATTCTTGTCCAATTAGGGTTTTTAACCAATCTTGTGCATCCAATAGGTGTGTTTGTGTCATTGGATGATCAATTAGGTCATTTTCTTCCTCCCTAGGCTTATTCTTGTCCAATTAGGGTTTTTAACCAATCTTGTGCATCCAATAGGTGTGTTTGTGTCATTGGATGATCAATTACGTCATTTTGAGCCTCCCTAGGCTTATTCTTGTCAAATTAGGGTTTTTAACCAATCTTGTGCATCCAATAAGTTCATTTGTGTCATTGGATTAACATTTAGGTCATTTTCGTCCTCCCTAGGCTTATTCTTGTTCAATTAGGGTTTTTAACCAATCTTGTGCATCCAATAGGTTTGTTTGTGTCATTGGATGATCAATTAGGTCATTTTCGTCCTCCCTAGGCTTATTCTTGTCCAATTAGGGTTTTTAACACATCTTGTGCATCAAATAGGCGTGTTTGTGTCTTTGGATGATCAATTAGGTCATTTACGTCCTCCCGAAGCTTCTTCTCGACCAATTAGGGTTTTGAACCAATCTTCTGCATCCAATAGGTTCATTTGTGTCATTGGATTAACATTTAGGTCATTTTCGTCCTCCCTAGTCATATTCTTATCCAATTAGGGTTTTTAACCAATCTTGTGCATCCAATAGGTGTGTTTGTGTCATTGGATGATAAATTAGGTCATTTTCGTCCTCCCTAGGCTTATTCTTGTTCAATTAGGGTTTTTAACCAATCTTTTGCATCCAATAGGTGTGTTTGTGTCATTGGATGATCAATTAGGTCATTTTCGTCCTCCCTAGGCTTATTCTTGTCCAATTAGGGTTTTTAACCAATCTTGTGCATCCAATAGGTGTGTTTGTGTCATTGGATGATCAATTAGGTCATTTTTCGTCCTCCCTAAGCTTATTCTTGTCCAATTAGGGTTTTTAACCAATCTTATGCATCCAATAGGTGTGTTTGTGTCATTGGATGATCAATTAGGTCATTTTCGTCCTCCCTAGGCTTATTCTTGTCCAATTAGGGTTTTTAACCAATCTTGTGCATCCAATAGGTGTGTTTGTGTCATTGGATGATCAATTAGGTCATTTTCGTCCTCCCTAGGCTTATTCTTGTCCAATTAGGGTTTTTAACCAATCTTGTGCATCCAATAGGTGTGTTTGTGTCATTGGATGATCAATTAGGTCATTTTCGTCCTCCCTAGGCTTATTCTTGTCCAATTAGGGTTTTTAACCAATCTTGTGCATCCAATAGGTGTGTTTGTGTCATTGGATGATCAATTTGCTCATTTTCGTCCTCCCTAGGCTTATTCTTGTCCAATTAGGGTTTTTAACCAATCTTGTGCATCCAATAAGTTTGTTTGTGTCATTGAATTAATATTTAGTTCATTTTCGTCCTCCCTAGGCATCATCTTGTCCAATTAGGGTTTTTAACCAATCTTGTGCATCCAATAGGTGTGTTTGTGTCATTGGATGATCAATTAGGTCATTTTCGTCCTCCCTAGGCTTATTCTTGTCCAATTAGGGTTTTTAACCAATCTTGTGCATCCAATAGGTGTGTTTGTGTCCTAGGATGATCAATTAGGTCATTTTCGTCCTCCCTAGGCTTATTCTTGTCCAATTAGGGTTTTTTACCAATCTTGTGCATCGAATAGGTGTGTTTGTGTCATTGGATGATCAATTAGGTCATTTTTGTCTTCCCTAGGCTTATTCTTGTCCAATTAGGGTTTTTAACCAATCTTGTGCATCCAATAGGTGTGTTTGTGTCATTGGATGATCAATTAGGTCATTTTCGTCCTCCCTAGGCTTATTCTTGTCCAATTAGGGTTTTTAACCAACTTGTGCATCCAATAGGTGTGTTTGTGTCATTGGATGATCAATTAGGTCATTTTCGTCCTCCCTAGGCTTATTCTTGTCCAATTAGGGTTTTTAACCAATCTTGTGCATCCAATAGGTGTGTTTGTGTCATTGGATGATCAATTAGGTCATTTTCGTCCTACGTAGGCTTATTCTTGTCCAATTAGGGTTTTTAACCAATCTTGTGCATCCAATAGGTGTGTTTGTGTCATTGGATGATCAATTAGGTCATTTTCATCCTCCCTAGGCTTATTCTTGTCCAATTAGGGTTTTTAACCAATCTTGTGCATCCAATAGGTGTGTTTGTGTCATTGGATGATCAATTAGGTCATTTTCGTCCTCCCTAAGCTTATTCTTGTCCAATTAGGGTTTTTAACCAATCTTGTGCATCAAATAGGTGTGTTTGTGTCATTGGATGATCAATTAGGTCATTTTCGTCCTCCCTAGGCTTATTCTTGTCCAATTAGGGTTTTTAACCAATCTTGTGCATCCAATAGGTGAGTTTGTGTCATTGGATTAACATTTAGGTCATTTTAGTCCTCCCTAGGCTTATTCTTGTCCAATTAGGGTTTTTAACCAATCTTGTGCATCCAATAAGTTTGTTTCTGTCATTGAATTAATATTTAGGTCATTTTCGTCCTCCATAGGCATATTCTTGTCCAATTAGGGTTTTTAACCAATCTTGTGCATCCAATAGGTGTGTTTGTGTCATTGGATGATCAATTAGGTCATTTTCGTCCTCCCTAGGCTTATTCTTGTCCAATTAGGGTTTTTAACCAATCTTGTGCATCCAATAGGTGTGTTTGTGTCATTGGATGATCAATTAGGTCGTTTTCGTCCTTCTTAGGCATATTCTGGTCCAATTAGGGTTTTTAACCAATCTTGTGCATCCAATAGGTGTGTTTGTGTCATTGGATGATCAATTAGGTCATTTTCTTCCTCCCTAGGCTTATTCTTGTCCAATTAGGGTTTTTAACCAATCTTGTGCATCCAATAGGTGTGTTTGTGTCTTTGGATGATCAATTAGGTCATTTTCTTCCTCCCTAGGCTTATTCTTGTCCAATTAGGGTTTTTAACCAATCTTGTGCATCCAATAGGTGTGTTTGTGTCATTGGATGATCAATTAGGTCATTTTGATCCTCCCTAGGCTTATTCTTGTCCAATAGGGTTTTTAACCAATCTTGTGCATCCAATAAGTTCATTTGTGTCATTGAATTAACATTTAGGTCATTTTCGTCCTCCCTAGTCATATTCTTATCCAATTAGGGTTTTTAACCAATCTTGTGCATCCAATAGGTGTGTTTGTGTCATTGGATGATCAATTAGGTCATTTTTGTGCTCCCTAGGCTTATTCTTGTTCAATTAGGGTTTTTAACCAATCTTGTGCATCCAATAGGTGTGTTTGTGTCATTGGATGATCAATTAGGTCATTTTCATCCTCCCTAGGCTTATTCTTGTCCAATTACGGTTTTTAACCAATCTTGTGCATCCAATAGGTGTGTTTGTGTCATTGGTTGATCAATTAGGTCATTTTGATCCTCCCTAGGCTTATTCTTGTCCAATTAGGGTTTTTAACCAATCTTGTGCATCCAATAAGTTCATTTGTGTCATTGAATTAACATTTAGGTCATTTTCGTCCTCCCTAGTCATATTCTTATCCAATTAGGGTTTTTAACCAATCTTGTGCATCCAATAGGTGTGTTTGTGTCATTGGATGATCAATTAGGTCATTTTCGTGCTCCCTAGGCTTATTCTTGTTCAATTAGGGTTTTTAACCAATCTTGTGCATCCAATAGGTGTGTTTGTGTCATTGGATGATCAATTAGGTCATTTTCATCCTCCCTAGGCTTATTCTTGTCCAATTACGGTTTTTAACCAATCTTGTGCATCCAATAGGTGTGTTTGTGTCATTGGATGATCAATTAGGTCATTTTCGTCCTCCCTAGGCTTATTCTTGTTCAATTAGGGTTTTTAACCAATCTTGTGTATCCAATAGGTTTCTTTGTGTCATTGGATGATCAATTTGGTCATTTTCGTCTTCCCTAGGCTTATTCTTGTCCAATTAGGGTTTTTAACCAATCTTGTGCATCCAATAGGTGTGTTTGTGTCATGGGATGATCAATTAGGTCATTTTCATCCTCCCTAGGCTTATTCTTGTCCAATTAGGGTTTTTAACCAATCTTGTGCATCCAATAAGTTCATTTTTGTCATTGAATTAACATTCAGGTCATTTTTGTCCTCCCTAGGCATATTCTTGTCCAATTAGGGTTTTTATCCAATCTTGTGCATCCAATAGGTGTGTTTGTGTCATTGGATGA
>JBBPBR010001855.1:0-12000 GCA_037974775.1 Cicer pinnatifidum | reverse complement strand
CAATTAGGGTTTTTAACCAATCTTGTGCATCCAATAGGTGTGTTTGTGTCATTGGATGATCAATTAGGTCATTTTCGTCCTCCCTAGGCTTATTCTTATTCAATTAGGGTTTTTAACCAATCTTGTGCATCCAATAGGTTTGTTTGTGTCATTGGATGATCAATTTGGTCATTTTCGTCCTCCCTAGGCTTATTCATTGTCCAATTAGGGTTTTTAACCAATCTTGTGCATCCAATAGGTGTGTTTGTGTCATTGGATGATCAATTAGGTCATTTTCATCCTGTCTAGGCTTATTCTTGTCCAATTAGGG
Organism: Cicer pinnatifidum; assembly: GCA_037974775.1. NCBI lineage: Eukaryota > Viridiplantae > Streptophyta > Magnoliopsida > Fabales > Fabaceae > Cicer > Cicer pinnatifidum. The sequence goes on along the minus strand of JBBPBR010001855.1, from coordinate 11,690 downwards.
TTTTTAACCAATCTTGTGCATCCAATAAGTTCATTAGTGTCATTGAATTAACATTTAGTTCATTTTCGTCCTCCCTAGGCTTATTCTTGTTCAATTAGGGTTTTTAACCAAACTTGTGCATCCAATAGGTTTGTTTGTGTCATTGGATGATTAATTAGGTCATTTTCGTCCTCCCTAGGCTTATTCTTGTCCAATTAGGGTTTTTAACCAATCTTGTGCATCCAATAGGTGTGTTTGTGTCATTGGATGATCAATTAGGTCATTTTCTTCCTCCCTAGGCTTATTCTTGTCCAATTAGGGTTTTTAACCAATCTTGTGCATCCAATAGGTGTGTTTGTGTCATTGGATGATAATTGAGGTCATTTTGATCCTCCCTAGGCTTATTCTTGTCCAATTAGGGTTTTTAACCAATCTTGTGCATCCAATAGGTGTGTTTGTGTCATTGGATGATCAATTAGGTCATTTTCTTCCTCCCTATGCTTATTCTTGTCCAATTAGGGTTTTTAACCAACCTCTTGCATCCAATAGGTGTGTTTGTGTCATTGGATGATCAATTTGGTCATTTTCGTCCTCCCTAGGCTTATTCTTGTTCAATTAGGGGTTTTAACCAATCTTGTGCATCCAATAGGTGTATTTGTGTCATTGGATGATCAATTAGGTCATTTTCCTCCTCCCTAGGCTTATTCTTGTCCAATTAGGGTTTTTAACCAATTGTGTTCATCCAATAGGTGTGTTTGTGTCATTGGATGATCAATTAGGTCATTTTCGTCCTCCCTAGGCTTATTCTTGTTCAATTAGGGTTTTTAACCAATCTTGTGCATCCAATAGGTTTGTTTGTGTCATTGGATGATCAATTAGGTCATTTTCATCCTCCCTAGGCTTATTCTTGTCCAATTAGGGTTTTTAACCAACCTTGTGCATCCTATAAGTTCATTTGTGTCATTGGATTAACATTTAGATCACTTTCGTCCTCCCTAGGCATATTCTTGTCCAATTAGGGTTTTTAACCAATCTTGTGCATCGAATAAGTTCATTTGTGTCATTGAATTAACATTTAGATCATTTTCGTCCTCCCTAGGCATATTCTTGTCCAATTAGGGTTTTTAACCAATCTTGTGCATCCAATAGGTGTGTTTGTGTCATTGGATGATCAATTAGGTCATTTTCGTCCTCCCTAGGCATATTCTTGTCCAATTAGGGTTTTTAACCAATCTTGTGCATCCAATAAGTTGAGTTGTGTCATTGAATTAACATTTAGGTTATTTTCGTCCTCCTTAGGCTTATTCTTGTCCAATTAGAGTTTTTAACCAATCTTGTGCATCCAGTAGGTGTGTTTGTGTCATTGGATGATCAATTAGGTCATTTTCGTCCTCCCTAGGCTTATTCTTGCCCAATTAGGGTTTTTAACCAATCTTGTGCATCCAATAAGTTGAGTTGTGTCATTGGATTAACATTTAGGTCATTTTCGTCCTCCCTAGGCTTATTCTTGTCCAATAAGGGTTTTTAACCAATCTTGTGCATCCAATAAGTTAATTTGTGTCATTGGATTAACTTTTAGGTCATTTTCGTCCTCCATAGGCATATTCTTGTCCAATTAGAGTTTTAGACCAATCTTGTGCATCCCATAGGTGTGTTTGTGTCATTGGATGATCAATTAGGTTATTTTCGTCCTCCCTAGGCATATTCTTGTCCAATTAGGGTTTTTAACCAATCTTGTGCATCCAATAGGTGTGTTTGTGTCATTGGATGATCAATTAGGTCATTTTCGTCCTCCCTAGGCTTATTCTTGTCCAATTAGGGTTTTTAACCAATCTTGTGCATCCAATAGGTGTGTTTGTGTCATTGGATGATCAATTAGGTCATTTTCGTCCTCCCTAGGCTTATTCTTGTTCAATTAGGGTTTTTAACCAATCTTGTGCATCCGATAAGTTTGTTTGTGTCATTGGATTAATATTTAGGTCATTTTCGTCCTCCCTAGGCATATTCTTGTCCAATTAGGGTTTTTAACCAATCTTGTGCATCCAATAGGTGTGTTTGTGTCATTGGATGATCAATTAGGTCATTTTCATCCTCCCTAGGCTTATTCTTGTCCAATTAGGGTTTTTAACCAATCTTGTGCATCCAATAAGTTGAGTTGTGTCATTGGATTAACATTTAGGTCATTTTCGTCATCCCTAGGCTTATTCTTGTCCAATTAGGGTTTTTAACCAATCTTGTGCATCAATTAGGTGTGTTTGTGTCATTGGTTGATCAATTAGGTCATTTTCGTCCTCCATAGGCTTATTCTTGTCCAATTAGGGTTTTTAACCAATCTTGTGCATCCAATAAGTTGAGTTGTGTCATTGGATTAACATTTAGGTCATTTTCTTGCTCCCTAGGCTTTTTTTCTTGTCCAATTAGGGTTTTTAACCAATCTTGTGCATCCAATAAGTTCATTTGTGTCATTGGATTAACATTTAGGTCATTTTCGTCCTCCCTAGGCATATTCTTGTCCAATTAGGGTTTTTAACCAATCTTGTGCATCCAATAGGTGTGTTTGTGTCATTGGATGATCAATTTATGTCATTTTCGTCCTCCCTAGGCATATTCTTATCCAATTAGGGTTTTTAACCAATCTTGTGCATCCAATAGGTGTGTTTGTGTCATTGGATGATCAATTAGGTCATTTTCGTCCTCCCTAGGCTTATTCTTGTCCAATTAGGGTTTTTAACCAATCTTGTGCATCCAATAGGTGTGTTAGTGTTATTGGAAGATCAATTAGGTCATTTTCGTCCTCCCTAGGCTTATTCTTGTCCAATTAGGGTTTTTAACCAATCTTGTGCATCCAATAGGTGTGTTTGTGTCATTGGATGATCAATTAGGTCATTTTCGTCCTCCCTAGGCTTATTCTTGTCCAATTAGGGTTTTTAACCAAACTTGTGCATCCAACAGGTGTGTTTGTGTCATTGGATGATCAATTAGGTCATTTTTGTCCTCCCTAGGCTTATTTTTGTCCAATTAGGGTTTTTAACCAATCTTGTGCATCCAATAGGTGTGTTTGTGTCATTGGATGATCAATTAGGTCATTTTCGTCCTCCCTAGGCTTATTCTTGTCCAATTAGGGTTTTTAACCAACCTTGTGCATCCAATAGGTGTGCTTGTGTCATTGGATGATCAATTAGGTCATTTTCGTCCTCCCTAGGCTTATTCTTGTCCAATTAGGGTTTTTAACCAATCTTGTGCATCCAATAGGTGTGTTTGTGTCATTGGATGATCAATTAGGTCATTTTCGTCCTCCCTAGGCTTATTCTTGTCCAATTAGGGTTTTTAACCAATCTTGTGCATCCAATAGGTGTGTTTGTGTCATTGGATGATCAATTAGGTCATTTTCGTCCTCCCTAGGCTTATTCTTGTCCAATTAGGGTTTTTAACCAATATTGTGCATCCAACAACTTTGATTGTGTCATTGAATTAATATTTAGGTCATTTTCGTCCTCCCTAGGCATATTCTTGTCCAACTAGGGTTTCAAACCAATCTTGTGCATCCAATAGGTGTGTTTGTGTCATTGGATGATCAATTAGGTCATTTTCGTCCTCCCTAGGCTTTTTCTTGTCCAATTAGGGTTTTTAACCAATCTTGTGCATCCAATAGGTGTGTTTGTGTCATTGGATGATAAATTAGGTCATTTTCTTCCTCCCTAGGCTTATTCTTGTCCAATTAGGGTTTTTAACCAATCTTGTGCATCCAATAGGTGTGTTTGTGTCATTGGATGATCAATTAGGTCATTTTCGTCCTCCCTAGACTTATTCTTGTCCAATTAGGGTTTTTAACCAATCTTGTGCATCCAATAAGTTGAGTTGTGTCATTGGATTAACATTTAGGTCATTTTCGTTCTCCCTAGGCTTATTCTTGTCCAATTAGGGTTTTTAACCAATCTTGTGAAACCAATAAGTTCATTTGTGTCATTGGATTAACATTTAGGTCATTTTCGTCCTCCCTAGGTATATTCTTGTCCAATTAGGGTTTTTAACCAATCTTGTGCATCCAATAGGTGTGTTTGTGTCATTGGATAATCAATTTAGGTCATTTTCGTCCTCCCTCGGCATATTCTTGTCGAATTAGGGTTTTTAACCAATCTTGTGCATCCAATAGGTGTGTTTGTGGCAATGGATGATCAATTAGGTCATTTTCGTCCTCCCTAGGCTTATTCTTGTCCAATTAGGGTTTTTAACCAATCTTGTGCATCCAATAGGTGTGTTTGTGTCATTGGATGATCAATTAGGTCATTTTCGTCCTCCCTAGGCTTATTCTTGCCCAATTAGGGTTTTTAACCAATCTTGTGCATCCAATAAGTTGAGTTGTGTCATTGGATTAGCATTTAGGTCATTTTCGTCCTCCCTAGTCTTATTCTTGTCCAATTAGGGTTTTCAACCAATCTTGTGCATCCAATAAGTTCATTTGTGTCATTGGATTAACATTTAGGTCATTTTAATCCTCCCTAGGCTTATTCTTGTCCAATTAGGATTTTTATACAACCTTGTGCATCCAATAAGTTTGTTTGTGTCATTGAATTAATATTTAGGTCATTTTCGTCCTCCCTAGGCATATTCTTGTCCAATTAGGGTTTTTAACCAATCTTGTGCATCCAATAGGTGTGTTTGTGTCATTGGAGGATCAATTAGGTCATTTTCGTCCTCCCTAGGCTTATTCTTGTTCAATTAGGGTTTTTAACCAATCTTGTGCATCCAATAGGTGTGTTTGTGTCATTGGATGATCAATTAGGTCATTTTCATCCTCCCTAGGCTTATTCTTGTTCAATTAGGGTTTTTAACCAATCTTGTGCATCCAATAGGTTTGTTTGTGTCATTGGATGATCAATTTGGTCATTTTCGTCCTCCCTAGGCTTATTCTTGTCCAATTAGGGTTTTTAACCAATCTTGTGCATCCAATAGGTGTGTTTGTGTCATTGGATGATCAATTAGGTCATTTTCATCCTGTCTAGGCTTATTCTTGTCCAATTAGGGTTTTTAACCAATCTTGTGCATCCAATAAGTTCATTTGTGTCATTGAATTAACATTTAGTTCATTTTCGTCCTCCCTAGGCTTATTCTTGTTCAATTAGGGGTTTTAACCAATATTGTGCATCCAATAGGTGTATTTGTGTCATTGGATGATCAATTAGGTCATTTTCATCCTCCCTAGGCTTATTCTTGTCCAATTAGGGTTTTTAACCAATCGTGTGCATCCAATAGGTGTGTTTGTGTCATTGGATGATCAATTAGGTCATTTTCGTCCTCCCTAGGCTTATTCTTGTTCAATTAGGGTTTTTAACCAATCTTGTGCATCCAATATGTTTGTTTGTGTCATTGGAGGATCAATTTGGTCATTTTCGTCCTCCCTAGGCTTATTCTTGTCCAATTAGGGTTTTTAACCAATCTTGTGCATCCAATAGGTGTGTTTGTGTCATTGGATGATCAATTAGGTCATTTTGATCCTCCCTAGGCTTATACTTGTCCAATTAGGGTTTTTAACCAATCTTGTGCATCCAATAAGTTCATTTGTGTCATTGAATTAACATTTAGGTCATTTTTGTCCTCCCTAGGCATATTCTTGTCCAATTAGGGTTTTTATCCAATCTTGTGCATCCAATAGGTGTGTTTGTGTCATTGGATGACCATTTAGGTCATTTTCGTCCTCCCGAGGCTTATTCTCGACCAATTAGGGGTTTTAACCAATCTTGTGCATCCAACAAGTTCATTTGTGTCATTGGATTAACATTTAGGTCAATTTTGTCCTCCCTAGGCATATACTTGTCCAATTACGGTTTTTAACCAATCTTGAGCATCCAATAGGTGTGTTTGTGTCATTGGTTGATCAATTAGGTCATTTTCGTCCTCCCTAGGCTTATTCTTGTCCAATTAGGGTTTTTAACCAATCTTGTGCATCCAATAGGTGTGTTTGTGTCATTGGATGATCAATTACGTCATTTTCGTCCTCCCTGGGCTTATTCTTGTTCAATTAGGGTTTTTAACCAATCTTGTGCATCCAATAGGTTTGTTTGTGTCATTGGATGATTAATTAGGTCATTTTCGTCCTCCCTAGGCTTATTCTTGTCCAATTAGGGTTTTTAACCAATCTTGTGCATCCAATAGGTGTGTTTGTGTCATTGGATGATCAATTAGGTCATTTTCATCCTCCCTAGGCTTATTCTTGTCCAATTAGGGTTTTTAACCAATCTTGTGCATCCAATAAGTTCATTTGTGTCATTGGATTAACATTAAGGTCATTTTGTCTTCCCTAGGCATATTCTTGTCCAATTAGGGTTTTTAACCAATCTTGAGCATCCAATAGGTGTGTTTGTGTCATTCGATGCTCAATTAGGTCACTTTCGTCCTCCCTAGGCTTATTCTTGTCCAATTAGGGTATTTAACCAATCTTGTGTATCTAATAAGTTCATTTGTGACATTGGATTAACATTTAGGTCATTTTCGTCCTCCCTAGGCATATTCTTGTCCAATTAGGGTTTTTAACCAATCTTGTGCATCCAATAGGTGTGTTTGTGTCATTGGATGATCAATTAGGTCATTTTCGTCCTCCCTAGGCTTATTCTTGTCCAATTAGGGTTTTTAACCAATCTTGTGCATCCAATAGGTGTGTTTGTGTCATTTGATGATCAATTAGGTCATTTTCGTCCTCCCTAGGCTTATTCTTGTCCAATTAGGGTTTTTAACCAATCTTGTGCATCCAATAAGTTCATTTGTGTCATTGGATGATCAATTAGGTCATTTTCGTCCTCCCTAGGCATATCCTTGTCCAATTAGGATTTTTAACCAATCTTGTGAATCCAATAGGTCTGTTTGTGTCATTGGATGATCAATTAGGTCATTTTCGTCCTCCCTAGGCATATTCTTGTCCAATTAGGGTTTTTAACCAATCTTGTGCATCCAATAGGTGTGTTTGTGTCATTGGATGATCAATTAGGTCATTTTCGTCCTCCCTAGGCTTATTCTTGTCCAATTAGGGTTTTTAACCAATCTTGTGCATCCAATAAGTTCATTAGTGTCATTGGATGATCAATTAGGTCATTTTCGTCCTCCCTAGGCATATTATTATCCAATTAGGGTTTTTAACCAATCTTGTGCATCCAATAAGTTTGTTTGTGTCATTGAATTAATATTTAGGTCATTTTCGTCCTCCCTAGGCATATTCTTGTCCAATTAGGGTTTTTAACCAATCTTGTGCATCCAATAGGTGTGTTTGTGTCATTGGATGATCAATTAGGTCATTTTCGTCCTCCCTAGGCATATTCTTGTCCAATTAGGGTTTTTAACCAATCTTGTGCATCCAATAGGTGTGTTTGTGTCATTGGATGATCAATTAGGTCATTTTCGTCCTCCCTAGGCTTATTCTTGTCCAATTAGGGTTTTTAACCAATCTTGTGCATCCAATAGGTGTGTTTGTGTCATTGGATAATCAATTAGGTCATTTTCGTCCTCCCTTGGCTTATTCTTGTGCAATTAGGGTTTTTAATCAATCTTGTGCATCTAATAGGTGTGTTTGTGTCATTGGATGATCAATTAGGTCATTTTCGTCCTCCCTAGGCTTATTCTTGCCCAATAAAGGTTTTTAACCAATCTTGTGCATCCAATAAGTTGAGTTGTGTCATTGGATTAACATTTAGGTCATTTTCGTCCTCCCTAGGCTTATTCTTGTCCAATTAGGGTTTTTATCCAATCTTGTGCATCCAATAGGTGTGTTTGTGTCATTGGATGATCAATTAGGTCATTTTCGTCCTCCCTAGGCATATTCTGGTCCAATTAGGGTTTTTAACCAATCTTGTGCATCCAATAGGTGTGTTTGTGGTAATGGATGATCAATTAGGTCATTTTCGTCCTCCCTAGGCTTATTCTGGTCCAATTAGGGTTTTTAACCAATCTTGTGCATCCAATAGGTGTGTTTGTGTCATTGGATGATCAATTAGGTCATTTTCGTCCTCCCTAGGCTTATTCTTGTCCAATTAGGGTTTTTAACCAATCTTGTGCATCCAATAGGTGTGTTTGTGTCATTGGATGATCAATTAGGTCATTTTCATCCTCCCTAGGCTTATTCTTGTCCAATTAGGGTTTTTAACCAATCTTGTGCATCGAATAGGTGTGTTTGTGCCATTGGATGATCAATTAGGTCATTTTTGTCCTCCCTAGGCTTATTCTTGTCCAATTAGGGTTTTTAACCAATCTTGTGCATCCAATAGGTGTGTTTGTGTCATTGGATGATCAATTAGGTCATTTTCGTCCTCCCTAGGCTTATTCTTGTCCAATTAGGGTTTTTAACCAATCTTGTGCATCCAATAGGTGTGTTTGTGTCATTGGATGATCAATTAGGTCATTTTCATCCTCCCTAGGCTTATTCTTGTCCAATTAGGGTTTTTAACCAATCTTGTGCATCCAATACGTGTGTTTGTGTCATTGGATGATCAATTAGGTCATTTTCGTCCTCCCTAGGCTTACTCTTGTCCAATTAGGGTTTTTAACCAATCTTGTGCATCCAATAGGTGTGTTTGTGTCATTGGATGATCAATTAGGTCATTTTCGTCCTCCCTAGGCTTATTCTTGTCCAATTAGGTTTTTAACCAATCTTGTGCATCCAATAAGTTCATTTGTTTCATTGGATTCACATTTAGGTCATTTTCGTCCTCCCTAGGCATATTCTTGTCCAATTAGGGTTTTTAACCAATCTTGTGCATCCAATAGGTGTGTTTGTGTCATTGGATGATCAATTAGGTCATTTTCGTCCTCCCTAGGCTTATTCTTGTCCAATTAGGGTTTTTAACCAATCTTGTGCATCCAATAGGTGGGTTTTGTCATTAGATGATCCATTAGGTCATTTTCGTCCTCCCTAGGCTTATTCTTGTCCAATTAGGGTTTTTAACCAATCTTGTGCATCTAATAGGTGTGTTTGTGTCATTGGATGATCAATTAGGTCATTTTCGTCCTCCCTAGGCTTATTCTTGTCCAATTAGAGTTTTTAACCAATCTTGTGCATCCAATAGGTGTGTTTGTGTCATTGGATGATCAATTAGGTCATTTACGTCCTCCCTAGGCTTATTCTTGTCCAATTAGGGTTTTTAACCAATCTTGTGCATCCAATAGGTGTGTTTGTGTCATTGGATGATCAATTAGGTCATTTTCGTCCTCCCTAGGCTTATTCTTGTTCAATTAGGGTTTTTAACCAATCTTGTGCATCCAATAGGTGTGTTTGTGTCATTGGTTGATCAATTAGGTCATTTTCGACCTCCCTAGGCTTATTCTTGTCCAATTAGGGTTTTTAACCAATCTTGTGCATCCAATAGGTGTGTTTGTGTCATGGGATGATCAATTAGGTCATTTTCGTCCTCCCTAGGCTTATTCTTGTCCAACTAGGGTTTTTAACTAATCTTGTGCAACCAATAGGTGTGTTTGTGTCATTGGATGATCAATTAGGTCATTTTGATCCTCCCTAGGCTTATTCTTGTCCAATTAGGGTTTTTAACCAATCTTGTGCATCCAATAAGTTCATTTGTGTCATTGAATTAACATTTAGGTCATTTTCGTCCTCCCTAGTCATATGCTTATCCAATTAGGGTTTTTAACCAATCTTGTGCATCCAATAGGTGTGTTTGTGTCATTGGATGATCAATTAGGTCATTTTCATCCTCCCTAGGCTTATTCTTGTTCAATTAGGGTTTTTAACCAATCTTGTGCATCCAATAGGTTTGTTTGTGTCATTGGATGATCAATTTGGTCATTTTCGTCCTCCCTAGGCTTATTCTTGTCCAATTAGGGTTTTTAACCAATCTTGTGCATCCAATAGGTGTGTTTGTGTCATTGGATGATCAATTAGGTCAATTTCAACCTCCGCCGGTTTATTCTTGTCCAATTAGGGTTTTTAACCAATCTTGTGCATCCAATAAGTTCATTTGTGTCATTGGATTAACATTTAGGTTATTTTCGTCCTCCTTAGGCATATTCTTGTTCAATTAGGGTTTTTAACCAATCTTGTGCATCCAATAGGTTTGTTTGTGTCATTGGATGATCAATATGGTCATTTTCGTCCTCCCTAGGCTTATTCTTGTTCAATTAGGGTTTTTAACCAATCTTGTGCATCCAATAGGTTTGTTTGTGTCATTGGATGATCAATTTGGTCATTTTCGTCCTCCCTAGGCTTATTCTTGTCCAATTAGGGTTTTTAACCAATCTTGTGCATCCAATAGGTGTGTTTGTGTCATTGGATGACCAATTAGGTCATTTTCATCCTGTCTAGGCTTATTCTTGTCCAATTAGGGTTTTTAACCAATCTTGTGCATCCAATAAGTTCATTTGTGTCATTGAATTAACATTTAGTTCATTTTCGTCCTCCCTAGGCTTATTCTTGTTCAATTAAGGTTTTTAACCAAACTTGTGCATCCAATAGGTTTGTTTGTGTCATTGGATGATTAATTAGGTCATTTTCGTCCTCCCTAGGCTTATTCTTGTCCAATTAGGGTTTTTAACCAATCTTGTGCATCCAATAGGTGTGTTTGTGTCATTGGATGATCAATTAGGTCATTTTCTTCCTCCCTAGGCTTATTCTTGTCCAATTAGGGTTTTTAACCAATCTTGTGCATCCAATAGGTGTGTTTGTGTCGTTGGATGATCAATTAGGTCATTTTGATCCTCCCTAGGCTTATTCTTGTCCAATTAGGGTTTTTAACCAATCTTGTGCATCCAATAGGTGTGTTTGTGTCATTGGATGATCAATTAGGTCATTTTCTTCCTCCCTATGCTTATTCTTGTCCAATTAGGGTTTTTAAGCAACCTTGTGCATCCAATAGGTGTGTTTGTGTCATTGGATGATCAATTTGGTCATTTTCGTCCTCCCTAGGCTTATTCTTGTTCAATTAGGGGTTTTAACCAATCTTGTGCATCCAATAGGTGTATTTGTGTCATTGGATGATCAATTAGGTCATTTTCATCCTCCCTAGGCTTATTCTTGTCCAATTAGGGTTTTTAACCAATCGTGTGCATCCAATAGGTGTGTTTGTGTCATTGGATGATCAATTAGGTCATTTTCGTCCTCCCTAGGCTTATTCTCGTTCAATTAGGGTTTTTAACCAATCTTGTGCATCCAATAAGTTCATTTGTGTCATTGAATTAACATTTAGGTCATTTTCGTCCTCCCTAGTCATATTCTTATCCAATTAGGGTTTTTAACCAATCTTGTGCATCCAATAAGTGTGTTTGTGTCATTGGATGATCAATTAGGTCATTTTCGTCCTCCCTAGGGTTATTCTTGTTCAATTAGGGTTTTTAACCAATCTTGTGTATCCAATAGGTTTGTTTGTGTCATTGGATGATCAATTTGGTCATTTTCGTCCTCCCTAGGCTTATTCTTGTCCAATTAGGGTTTTTAACCAATCTTGTGCATCCAATAGGTGTGTTTGTGTCATGGGATGATCAATTAGGTCATTTTCATCCTCCCTAGGCTTATTCTTGTCCAATTAGGGTTTTTAACCAATCTTGTGCATCCAATAAGTTCATTTTTGTCATTGAATTAACATTCAGGTCATTTTTGTCCTCCCTAGGCATATTCTTGTCCAATTAGGGTTTTTATCCAATCTTGTGCATCCAATAGGTGTGTTTGTGTCATTGGATGACCATTTAGGTCATTTTCGTCCTCCCGAGGCTTATTCTCG